>OX579638.1:25456381-25717100 GCA_951230915.1 Antitrichia curtipendula | reverse complement strand
AAAAAACCCCTTGCACCCCAATAAAAATGGCCAGGGATTGACCCCGTTATTGTCCTTGCTCATGCTAAATGTAAAAAATTGCCTTCTATTTTGTGCTGCATTATTTTTGTATTTCATCACCTCTCCATCCAAATTTTGAGGCCTCTAATTGCCAATAGAGATTCAAAATTTCCAAATTTTATCATGGGTGGAAAATTAAAAAATCCTATTATTTTTTCCCAAGGTAAAACCATTGGATCCCTCATTGGCCACTGTAGTTTATCTTTGGAAAAATACTAAAATATTTGATTTGCAATACATGATAAAATTTGGAAATCTTGAATTCATATTTTCAATCTAAGCTCCCAAATTAGTTTAGAGAAGTGGAAGAAATACAAAAATACGCGGCACAAAATAGAAGGCAAATTTTTACATGTATCCTTGGTTGGGGCGATAAGAAGGTCAATCCTATGCGGCCAGGTCTTGAGGGTCGGGGTGAATTGACCCCCTAGCTCATCCCTCCAAGTCATTCGAGGGATGCATGTAAAAAGAAAGCACCCCTTATTTTGTGCCATGTAAAATCTATTTTCTACAGCCCCCCTAGCTAATTTAGATCGGGGTGGATTGACCCCCTCGCTCGACCTTATCAAGGGTGCATGTAAAAAAAAAGCCCCCTATTTTGGGCCGTTCCAAGGTATATTCTTGACTTCGTTTAATCCCTAAAGTTCCGTGACTATGTTTTCATTGAAAACGCTCAAGAACTGCCATTTTTAGTACAAGTACCAAATTTTTGAAAAAAACTTTTTTTTGACTCATGTAACCGTAGGATCTTGTAGTATGCTGACTTGAGAATATGTGGTAAAAATTTCAGAAATTTCCACCATGTGGATTGCAAGATATAACCATTCAAAATCACTGAAATCGTTTTTTGACCCTTGCAAAAAACCGGGCAGCTGCACTTCAAAAGCTCATTTTTCTATGAAAAAATGTCCAAAATGGTGGTGCTTCTTTGGATTCTTTTTCCTAAACAAGTTGGCTACATGCTTGAAAAATTTCACATCATTTGGAATTGTACAACATATAGGAAAAAATTAGTAAGTAGAATGAAGTAGAGAATGATTCAAAATACTAAATTGTTAAGAATTTAGATATGAAATTGAAAAATGTCAATCCCAATGGTTGAAATGTTGTATTAAACAATCTACATCCTATGATTTTATTTTTTTCAAAAAATATTGAAAATTGAGTAAGATAAAGGACTTCAAAGTTTATTTTAAAGTAGAGATTCCAAAACTGCCCGCAAACTAAAACTCTTCATAACTTTTGACTCATTGGTCAAAATGGAATGATTAAAAGCTTTCCACGTATTGATAGCTCTGGAAAACCAGTTTCAAATTTTTGTTTCTGAAAAAAGTGATTTTTTCTGATCTGCCCTAACTGCCCGGCTGAGAAAAAAAGTAACATATTAGGCCATAACTTTTGACTCGTATTTCCAAATGTCATAAAATTTAGTTCAAATGAAAGGTACTCCTCGTCCACAACCTCTATTAAAATTTCAGCCTCAAACTTGTAAATCTCTGGCCACATGTACCTGCCCAATTTTTTTGTGTTGCCAAATTTTGCAAGTTGGTCCTTTAGGGGTTAACAAATTTGGGATCTCCGATTGCAAATATGAATTCAGAATTTGCAAAAAAGATCATGTGCAAAAAACAGGGTTTGCCCGCAGGGCCAAGCGAGGGGGTCAATCCACCCTGGCCCTAATTTGGGGCCTCCGATTGCAATAATGAATTCAGAATTTGCAAAGAAAAAAAAATCATGCATGGAAAATAAAAAACTTCAGCGTTTTCCCTCGGAGACGAGCAAGGGGGTCAGTTCACTCCTGCCCCAATCCCCGCTGGCCCATCCCCCCACCCCACCCCACCCCACCCCGCACCCGTTCCGTTTCTGTTTCTGATTGCTAGAATCATCTCAAATCTACCAAGCTACACTTCACTTAGCTACAGTAACTCTTGTTCTCTGCAAGGGGCAACTGTACTGTGCTGTAGGCCAATCCTCGAGGGCTAGGGCGAGGGCTAGGGCCTGACGGCACAATCATTACGAGTCTACGTTAGCGAGAGGGGGAATTTGGACTGACAGAGGACAGGTTCCTGGGGGGCAGTCGGTCATCTCTGACAACACACGAACCGAACCGAACCGAACCGACTGACTTGTCTTGTCCTCACGTCGCACGCCTGGACAAGGTGGACCAGGCGGGGGTACTTGACTACTTGAGAGATGTCGTCGGGGTGGTTCGACTTCCCCAACACTCCTAACAATTGCCGGGGAGCTCATTCCTCAGGCATCAACGGATGGGATGGCATTCCATTCCCATTAAGGTAGATAAGCCTATTAGCACCCTGATTTGCGATCTGATTATGTTGGAGTCGACTTCAATGGGGGCACCTATTTTTCAAAGGTGTATGCATGTTTCACGAATCAAACCCAAGTGGAATTATAATTTTCTGATGAAAATTGAAATTTCTATGAATTTTTGAAGTTGACTGCCCTGAAATTACAATTCCGCCCATAGACTCATTTATAAAAGTCAGATCAACAACCCATTACCGCCATAGATTGTATCTATGAGTACTTGGATATCCACCAATCAATGGTAGACACGTTACCCAAGCTGAATTAATGAGCTGATTTTGCCAAAAAAATAGATGGACTTAGATGAGTTTCAGGGTGGTAATGGGGCCAAAAGTCAGATGTCGGAAATAGGAAGCTGACGGGAATAGGCTGGTTTACCTTATAAGCAGCAGGTGTTAGTTGGATGATCTCTCCTCATAGGGAGGGAGGGAGAGGGAGAGGGAGAGATAGCTTATGGCAATGGTGTGCAATAATTCAAAAGTTATTGGATGTATATTACACAGAATAGAGAATAGTGAAATTAGGATATCTTAGTTAACCCTTTAAGGCTTGGTCAACCTTATTCTGGTCGTTTGTGGTACTTTTCGACTGCTGCACCAAAATCTGCTTTGAGTTTGAGTGCGGGTCAATAGAAACGGACCTGCGGAATTTAAAGACCAATTCAATGGGCCATGACTCAAATTCAGCTTTGCTGGCATTTGAAAATGGCAGCAAGAAAACTGCCACATGGCTCGCTGCAAATGTAATTCTCATTGCGCAAAAGATGCTCACCAACGCAAAAGAAATGGTATTATACATGCTGACAAGGCAGTCAGTGCTCAGGTCGGGAACTGAGAACAAAGATTAGGAACACTAGGGGAACTTTTACTGACCGTTATCTATCTACTTGTTGTCAACGTGTAAAACTGACACCACCAAGCTTCCGTCGGGAACTCCAACATGGCGTTCCATTCAGGAAAGCATCTTTCCTCTGACCGCTCTGACGCTGAAAGAAACGCCACTTGTCCAGTTTGCAGCAAAAAACAGTACTCCTGGAAAGAACTCGCTCCAGCAATGTATTTCATTTGTATGCTATACACTTCAGCACGTATGCACCAATAGATGTATTATAAACTTACACGTGGACTTATAGATCTAGTTGAAATTCATTTCTCCATATAAGCAGCATGCACCAAGAACATCAATACGGTCAGATCCCCAAAATCTGGCTTTCATTTCCTGTTATATCAATTTAGCAGCTGTGACCAGAAACCGCTTTGCCAACCCCTCGATCGACCAGGATCGTTAAAGGATTAACAACTAGGATAGAACTCGCTCTTACAATGACCTTTTTAAAAAGCGGATTGCATTTTGGGGAAGCAAAACTTTTTGAAACCATTTTCAGTGAATTTTGGAGGAAGAAAAATGGAAATTGGCACCTAATCCAAGTGATTTCATTGATTTTGTTCACCTTTGTGGAATTAGCTACTAATTTTTGAAATTTGAAATGCAGTGGTCATTATAAGAGACCCCATCCCAAAATGTATATTGATCATACATTGAAGAAAGTAATGTATACCTCTTTGTTAGAGGTTGCTAGTTTTAAAGCCCCTACCCTAGGTTGCCTTATTCAAAAAAGTTACCTCATGACTCATTGCTTGTCTACATAGAGGTGCATGAATCAGACATTGACTTGGTGCGCCAACTCATGCCATACATATGGTTATGGGATGGTGAAAATGATTGCATCCTTGTACAAGAACATTAAATGTTTATATAGTGTAAAATGTTGAGAAAGTAGTGACGGGTAACCTAATTTCACTATATAGTGTGAGCAAATGGAACTCAATCATGTATTTAGACCCCTAAAGTTCTAAGAGTTCCCTCGGGGACTCTTGAAGGTTTGGGCTTGTACCTACAATCTCAATTTTTGACAATTTTTTTTGAAAAGCTCTTTCAGAATATAATTTTTATTTCAATTGTTGCATAGGAGCAAAACTCATGCTACAATAAATCCAAAATAAGTGAGGACATGCAAGGAAAAAAATAAATTTTAAAATATTAAAAAAACTATTTCTTACAAATTATATTTTTTTCTATATGGAAAGATTTGATTTATTCTATTCAGATAAGTAATATAAAAGTTATGAAGCTTCTTGTTTTGTAGGCAATCTTAGCAAATTTTTGAAAATAATGTATTGATTTGTTTTTTTAATTCATTTTAACAATTTCAGTTAAATAAAGTTGCACATAGTTTAGTTTTCTTTTTAGAAAAATCTCACCATTGGAATTAGCATGTTTCAATTCCATCTTAGAGCTATCAACAATTTAGTTTTCTATCTCATATCTATTTCAACTTAACAATGTTTTAAAGAATGAAAATCACGGGGCAATTATAATCAAATGTGCTACTAATTAAATAGTCATTGGTTATATATAGCACAATAATGTTGAGAGTAACAATGATTGAATAGAGATTGCAACATTGTATTTGAGGCAATACTCATATTTAAGATAACCTTAAACTTTGTATCAATAAATATTAATGCCACTAATTTCTATGTCATTACTGTGTCAAAAATTGAAAATAAAAAATATATTTGACAATATCCAAATAGCATCTTGTTGTTCAAAGCATATTAGTATTGTGTTGAAATTATGCTTCTAACATAACATTTCACCCCCATACAACTGCATTATCTCTATATAATGCGTTTTCTATTGAAAATGTGTTGAAATTGCATTAAAATTAGTGAGAGACATGTTAATTTTCATTGCATAGGGATGCTTCAACATTATAGTGTCATTTTATGACTTTGATTGAGGATGATTGACCAAAATCCAACTATGCATGTTGGAAAAATGAAAGTATAACTTTGTCAAGGAAATAATTGTTAGTATAATGAAGGTTTTAGGTCACAAAGATGATGTGCTAATGGGCTTTGGGCATAATTCTCGTAACATAGTTTGGTAAGCTAGTGGACTTCCTCTCTATTAAAGTATACATGCCCATTTAGGTCCCTTTTCCAATTGCATATCTTCTCTACACTTGTCTTAGTTTTTGAGTTCAAATTTTGGACTAATGTAGGTAGTGAACAAAATTGGAAAAGAGTCTATAATGAATATATGTACCTTAATTGGGCAAAATTTTCTCATTAATTTTGAGTCTTGTTAAGTTATTTCTCATAACAAAGCTTTATTTTCATGTGGCACCTAGTTTGTTCCTCCTTTTTGTGAAGAGTAAATGAATACAAATTTTTTAACCTTCAAAGGACAATTTGAATCTCTGAGAAGTTTAGGCCAAAAAATTGATTTTAGAATCTTTACGACATGGACATGATGAAGCTTGCTCAAAAGGTTAATAAATAATGAGCTTCCACCCTCCTCAATGCAATGGGCAAACTCAAAGTTATCATTCAAAATTTTTGACCAACTTTCCAATGCAAGAATGACATATTCAAATTATGGTATAGAATGCAAGACTTAACATGATAGATGCATCTCTCGGAGACAAATATAATGATCTTAAGAAGTTGGTATGTAGTCGAGTATGTAGTTAAGTTGGTATGTATTGGAGATGCAATGATGCTAGCGTGTGACCGCAGAGATATGAGCCTACAAGCCTTGAACCTAGTTGTAGGTATGTACCTACAATGATTTGAAGGTGTTTATAATATATGTACCTATAACATAGAAATAGTCTATAATATAGGTATGTGCAACAAACATCTATAACCATACAATGTGTTTATAATATAGACTCCTAAGTTCTTGGGCTTATAGACTCCTACGCTCTTAGGCTCTTGAGCAAGGCCCAAGTGGTGGTGGTATTGTAGGTCTAAAGGAAAGTTGAGACCCACCCCAACGCTTGTAATGGAAAAACAAACTTGGGCTCTTAACTCTAGCAATTCTTGTCCTTCTCCCACAATGTATAAAGTAAACCAGTTCATGACAAACAAAAGACCAATTCCACATGCTTAGGAAATGATCCATCAAAAGTCTTGCATCAAACCATGAAGTATTTTTTTTCAATAAATGAAATTTGGTCTACATTAGGTTGAGTTAGTGGCGACAATCAATGTCTTGGATGATTGTGAGGGAGTGATTAGTGACTCGAGTAGGAACTTTCACCTTTAAAATGTAAATTCATCACAAGAAGTGACATTTTTAGGCCCTCAAGTTGTGGCCATGTTAGGAAATATTGTGATTGCCTTAGGTGAGTAAGATGGCCATTATGGATACACTTTTTGTTGGTTTGGGGTAGTCTCAAGACTTTTTTGAGCCAATTAGACAGCATACTCCAAAAATTCATAACAAATTCATACTTTTTCAAAAAACTAAAATTTCAATTGCTCACCCCGTTTCTCACATTTGTCCTTATGTTGGAAAAAAACTTAAAAATACTCATCGATGCCAACAGGGCAAACCAGCCATTCTGTCTGTCACAGGCTGGTTTACCTTATTCCGGCAATATCAGACGTCAGACTCTGCTTTTCCCGGCCCAAGAGCACTCTGTCTTCTCAAAAAAAACTCCTGATTTTATTTGCTCTGTCTCGCTTGATGAACTGAGATTCCAAACAAGTCAATGAAGACTGGCTCATGAAATTGAATGTTGGTCCGTGCCACGTGGCTACCTCGGTGCGCGGCAGGGCATTAATTCTTAACCATCCTAAAGCATTCAGCCCCCTTTGAGAATGGAATAATCTCTCCGTGGATTCTTAGGAGTGAGTTTAATTTAACTAAAGATGTAAAGAGTCAATCATTGACTGGATGGGAAGTTGTAATGCTTGAGGCTTTTGCTTTCTAGGGAGAAAAAGGGATCCCATGGAGTTGATTAATGATGTTATGGGTGGGGCGGTTCTCTTTGCACTTAAAAAAGAACTTTCCAAAGGCCCTTCAAAACTATAGTGGTAGGCCACTTTTTCAAACCGAGGATGTGGATGCTCTAAGATAACAATCATAACCTTGTTGTGGAAGAATCCTTTTGACCTCCTAAAAAACAAGTTGCCATAAAGATAAATATTGTACTGCAATCGTAGATATGTGTAGTATCTACGTGGTAAGTGGCTACTACCTAAAGTAGAAGGTTCTAAAAGTGATTAGGCTCTTCAAATCACTTCTACAAAAGGTTTGTATATGATCACTTGAAATTGAAGAATTGACAAGGAAAAGTCCATAAGTTGCCTCTTCATCATGTTCAAACAAAATGGAAAGCATAGATAGGGGGCATTAGGACCACACATGGATGAAAAGTAAATGGCTATGTTAGCAAACCAAATAAATTATGAATAAAAGAGAAGCAATAAATCTTGCAAGTCATGTGTGCAAAAACCAATTGGATGTAATTGGGGGGGGGGGGGGGGGGGGGCAATTTGAGGACTCATTTGCATGCCATGTAAATACAACTAGACTGATCTTGTTTTAGATACGTCACGGTCCATTCATTGAATTCACCCATGTGATTCTTATCACAACTATGGATTTGGACAACAACCGACTACCTTTCATTTTGAGAAATCATAACTAAATGTAGACCAATCCTAAAATTATGAAACTTTTTTGCATTCTCAACATCATTGATAGTTTCTTTCAGCAAAAATTTTTTACTAGAATTATTTCTATTATTTCTACAACCTCCAATTTCCTTTTAGCTGGTACGTGGTCACTTCCTAATCCTCTTAGGGCCAACTTTCATTTGGAGGTCGGTGAAGCCGACCAATTGGCAATGGAATGGGATTCCAAAAAACCCAAACTCCCATTCCACCGTTGATTGATGGGCTTCACCTCACCAACACACACACACACCGGCCCTTTTCAGAGGGTACCTGAAGAATGTTTCTTTAGAGGTCAACTTTGAGATTTTTAACACCTACAAAAGGAGTAACAGATATGAAAAAGGATGACTGTATAAGGTAACAACAAATTGACTCATGACCTCAGTGGCAGCCTTGCATAAGAGCATCCCCACTCCAACATGGGGAAACAACACTTCAAATGGTCTGAACCGTTGATCTTAGAAAATCTTCTAAGATCAATGGTTCAGACCATTTGAAGTGTTGCTTCCCCGTGTTGGAGTGGGGATGCTCTAAGGTAGTGCGGTGTAACTCCTTCAAACCGGCCCTATAATTAGTTGTAGAATGGATTACAGGTGATCCTTGAATGGACCACTTTAGCTATTGAATGCATCAAGGAAAAATTGTTTTTCTATTGCAAGAGCCAATCATTAACCTTGATTTCTTCAAATCACTTTAGAAGTTGCAAGGGGACAGATTTTGGGAGACCTAGGGTCACAAATAGGTACCTACAACAAAAATCTTTGAAAATTCATAACTAATTCAAAAATGCTTCAAAAAATATGAAACCACTTGTGTTACGTTCGGCATCTATTTGGCTTTCTCTGAAAAATGAGCTAAAAATATTTTTAATCATGAAAACCTATGGAAAAGGCGAATCAGCCCTTAAAGGGTCGCTTTTAGAGCCTACTACCTTATCATGCACCAGCTTTCTCCTGCACACGGCACATGAATCTCGGCAGTGGTGTATTTTATGATGCATCCGTCGTCACAGCAGAAGATGCGACAAATTGAAGTTGGACCCCTCACCTAGTAAGTCAAGCCTTACAAATCTACAGGATTTAACATAGTTTCCCACGTCCATTGATGGTCTTAAAAAGTATGCTTTTGTCCCTTAGTATAATAAAATAATAATGGATTCCTAATAATCTGAACATGTGCTTTGTCTTGGAATCTTCTATATGCATGGGCCAATTGTTTTTACGGAATTCCAAATTTCCACTTTTCAGAATGAGCCTTTCAGTAATCAGCAGCAGCGTTTTTTTTACTTTTTTACAAATGGTGCTTGTGTGGCTAAAAATAAAATTTTAATAGCAAGAGTGTGGCTAACTTTTGAAAAAGTAAAGGGAATCCTGCTGGCGACCAAAGCTTTTTCTGCCAGTGATTCCTGGATACAGAGTCTCAAAAAAGGTTGCCATACCATGGCGACACTCCTGAAAATTCGGATTTATTTCTTAAAATGTACAGGCGAATTCTTGATGTAAGAGGAGGAAAGGTGGCGATAATGTATAAAAACAGTAACAATTATTGAACAACCTAGTCTAACAATTGTCAATGAGACCAAAGGACTGTCTCAGGCCGGTTCTCCCCCCTTCTTCATTGCGCTATAGAACATGAACAAAGCTGTCTAGCACCTCTACCAAACCCTATAGAACATGAATGAAGCCCTATAAATTAAAACATGAAACCTATAGCCTAAAACATGAACCAACACCTAAGTCTTCTAAACATATTGACAATGCCTCCTAAAAACATGAAGTTAGTGGATTAGAATGTCAATTCAGTAGACTAAACCTAAACTGAACAAGCACATGCACCCTTAACTCACAATAGAACATTGAAACAAGCATTCCATTCAAAGCACTAGAAGGGGGGGATTCGGTTTAGGGTCTAGTTCTTGCAGACGCAAGAATTAGACCCTGGCTTCATCATTGACAGTTGGAAACCTGCACATTACCACAAATGTTAGTAGGGATTAGAACACCACAGGCTAGCTAATCTTCCTTTCGGTTATGCTTCTTCCATTCCTCGTATGCCGCATCATACGGGAAGCTGGCCAAGTCGAAGAATTCTTGTGCATGCATCCCAACCACCAAAGGGAGATGATTGGACAATCTGTTCCTCAACTTGTTCTTCATAAAAGTAAGCGTGCTGAACGTTCGCTCATCTTCAACAGATCCCAATACGGTGACCACAGCAAGCTCGACTATCTTCATGAACTCGGACAATTTGTGTCTCAAGAGCCCGGATGCCTCAAGTCGTTGCCACAATCGAGTAAGGGGATTTAGTGGCAGATCACCACCACTCATTGCCACTTGACAATTTCCCTTCATCGTTATCTTGAAGAATTGCTTTTGTTCATCAAGTTTGGCAATCGACAGTAGTGGACCAGCCACCCTCTGAGGGGATTTCTCTGTGTTTGCATCAACATCGATTGATGTTTGTGTATCTTCATGGAATTTTTTAGTGTGACCGTAGTGGTCTTTGAACACTAGAAGGTGCTTTTCGAAGTTCTCCTCTGCATCCTCCAAAAGCCAGTATTGAGGGTACACAAATCCAAAGGCATCCATAAGGGTGGATGCAGGAAAACGCTGTTGTAGTTGCCCAATCAACTTCTCTGCGGCTCCTGTAAAACAATTCAAGTTCATAAGGATTAAGTACAACTTCGTATTACTAAGTTTAGCTCCTCCAAGAAGTCCCAGAATCAACACATGGTTTGGCGAAGCTTACCTTTGCACAGTTTTTTGACGTCATTGCAGATTGACGTATAAATTGGGCGAGTGACAACACAACCCTCAGCAGACGATGCTGGGCGGTGAAGAGCTGGGATGCTGTACCCATTTGGCGTGAAGCATAGAGTCTCCAGACCTTCTTCATTCAAATCCAGTGCACTAGCTTGCCACGACATAGGAATGTGGTCATGCCTCACCTCCACGAGGGCCTTGAAATCCCAAAAGATATCCTGGGAGAAAGCAGTTTCTTCATCAATGTAGAAAGCGTGCACTTCAGCCATGCATATCTGGATCGCAGCTACATAGTCACACACAAACAAGTCCCTGCCCTGTGCAAATTGCATCAAGGAGTGCACAACTCGCAGCATGGGAAGCAACCCACTCAATCCTAGTAGGATCTGGATATCCTGTAAGTATGCCAAATTAGTTTGTGCAAGTTTTTGCAACTTTTTCTCTTTTGCCACTTTCCTTCCACCCTCAGTCATTTGCGGATCTGAATCTCCTTTCATCTTTACAAGGAGAACCTTATACTCGTTCATGACCCTTACAGCAGGAGCCAACATGCTAATCCACCGGGTCTTGATGTTCTTGAGGATCTTCAGACCCTTGGATTGCATGATCTCGGCCAACTTCTGGAACTCCAAATGCCGCTTAGGAGAATGGGCAAAGAACTGATGCAATTTAGTCAACATTTCTTCAATTTGAGAGACCACCGGCAGGTCGCTGAGAGCTTCGACAGCAAGATTTGTTCTGTGGGCCTGAACATCAGAAGACATGATCAAAAGTAGTCTGAGTTTCTAGAATTCATGCAGCTAATGCTCAAAAGCAAATACAAACTACAAGTTCAGGGTAAGGAATTTACCATGCAATGTATCCCTGCCAGTCGAGGTGCCCACTTTTCGGTGAGCTGTTTTACAACTCCTGTTCGCTTCCCTTGGAAGGTGCTGACCCCATCTGCATACACATAGTTCGCAGGTCATCAAATTCATATTGGAGACATACAGCATGACAAGAAAGCAGAGGACAGGGAAGGACAACATAGAAGAAATGGCTTACCTGCCCCAAACGAGGCCATCCTTGAAGCAAGCTCGTGACCTTCAATTCCACCAGAACTTTGTACAGCGTCGACAATAACCTTCGTGAGGTTACTTGATTTTGAGCCGTCTACAACTCGCTCGAGAGACAGGAGAAGCGGTTGTCGTTGCCAATTGTTGCAAATGTAGCCATGAATTGAAATCCAACTTTGTGTGTCAAGCGTCGTCACTTCGTCGCATGTAATGGAGAAGAACCGTGCCGTTTTGAGAACCTGCTTCGTCTTCAATTGAACCTGCGCATACAAACATTCTGCCAACTCCCAGCCGGCTCCATCCGACCAGTGACGTCGAGGACACTTCGGCACACCAAGGAAAGTGAACAACGAGTGCAACGCCATGTATTCAAGCATTGGTCGCCCTACACAGATGTCAACATGATGCATGGCATGAGGGCAGTGCAACAATGACCATACAACAGACAAGGCTCCAAACTTCAAGGGGGAGACATCATGAAATCAAAGCAAAGCATCAGGGATGACACACCTTCATGAAGCAAGTGCAGAATTGTCGCAAACTGTACACGTTTACGCGCCCGCTCTCCTTTCACCACCGCTACTTGTTGCGCCACGGTCACTTGACTCCTCGCTGCGTGAAGTCTTTCATTTTGGGAGTGCTTACAATTCTTTGCCACGTACCAATCGCCTTTCTTGATGTTATTTCCCATACTTCTCTTTGCCTTTCGCTTTCCTCCGTGCTTGAGCAATGTGTCCCATTTCGCAGCAAGAATTTTATCCCTACCGTCAATCTCTGAGCAGACATTGCACCTTACTGATTGTATAAGGCCATCAGTCCCTTGATTGAGTTCGGCCCATGGCAGCTTTGCCGCCCAAGTGTCCTGGAACTTCCGAGAGGCCTCGTATGACTTCTTGGATTTCTTCGTTGCTGGCTTTGAAGCTGCCGGCTCCTCATCGTCATCGTTCAACTCCTCGTACTCTGCTAGCGATTTTCTTTTCTCCCTCGATGATGCAGACATAGGTGGCGCTGGAGTAGAGCCATCTGTGGACAGTGCAACAATCTCAACCACATCATCAGAGTTAACAGGCCTACATGGTCCAACAGGTGGTGTAACGCCATCGTCGATTAGGGGAACTGCAGGATTAGACCTACGGCGGTTTCCATGAGATTTAACTTCCTTTTCCGTGGATTATTACACACAGACATGCCCCCGCTCTGTGCAGACGATGTACCTGGCACAGATGAGCACGGCACAATAGAGGCAGAAGTTGATGCAATTGAACTGACACATTGTGATGGCAAACTAGACGACAAAGTAGACCCTGTGCTAGGAATTCGTGCGTAGTAACGATGGAGAGCAGATCCCGCAAACATGATGACAAACTTTGAAGTTTACAGTGAAATGACTCAAGACTAAAGGCTGTAATGGACCACACGGAAATTCACGAACCCTCAAGGCCTCAACCCTAACAATTGTCAAAGTAATCCACCAGCAAAGTGATCCACCAGCAAATGTAAACACAAAGTGATCCAACAGCAACCACCAGCAGCCGCAAAGTGATCCAGCCTCAAAATGATCCACCAGCAATCCACCAGCAAGACAGCAATACACCAGCAATCACAAGGTGCAAATTAGTAACTGCAGTAGGGAGCAACTAAAGCGCAAACAACGGACAGGAATTGAGGGCAACAAAAGCATAGGCGCTGAACAGCATGCAACATTTCCAAATTTGCGAGGGAATAATTGAAAGCGGGACAACTTGAACGAGCAACAAGGTGAACGCCACGTTAATGACATTGTGAGAGATTTTCTCCCTACGATCTCCATGCATCGATCGGCAATTCGGCAGCACCCAACCGCAGCACTCTTCTCCATCATTCAAGAAAGGACGCACATCAGCACATGCTGTTAAGAAAATGAGTAACTATGCAACAAGATCGCTGGCGATACGCAGCGAGATTACGGCGCAGGACAATAGTTACGTTAGGCAATCACAAGGTAAGGTGGGAGAGAAGCGGACGCCGCAGATGGAGGAGAGTCTGGCGATTCGAGGGTCGCATGGGCAGCTCCGGCGAAAACTCCTCCAACGGCAGGGATGATGCCGCGGAAGATGATGGCGACCGTCGCCCACGACGTGACGAAGACAGGCGAGAACCCTAGAGGGCACAATCAAATGCCGGCGATTTTACAGCCGGCGTTTTACCCGGTTCCCTCCTTTTTTACAGGTATGTTTTTTTACTTTCGCCACCTGGCTAAATATCGCCAGCTGGAAAAACGTTGATCAGCAGGGTTCAGTTGCGGGAAATAAGGCAGTCTGCCTGCTCTAAAAGCGACCATTTAACCCTTAAACGACGAGCTGGTCACCGTGGAAATCATCTGTTTTGGAACCGTGTGAATTGTAGGCTTACAAAAATGCAAAGGCACTCATTGGAAGCAGTTTTGTATTTTTGGCACCATGGTGCCAAACTCCACTATCATGGCAGAGTCACAATGGTTTAAATTTGGAGGGACCATCCTCCATTCTTTGCATGGAGCACTGCTACAGTGCAAAAAAACCACCCTTACTGGAAGTCAAACTACTGTAGAAGAGCTTCCCTTTCCACAAACAATTTGAAGGATGAACAGTTGCATTTCTGTCTGGCATGGAGAGATTTTTTGTCATTCATCGGTCGGAAAACGTCCTTAGTGTCGTTTATGGGTTAACCCCTAAACGTCTAGAGTCTTTTCCAAAATTGGCGATTTGAAAAAAATCATCATAAAAGTACTCTTCGGAAGCATATTTTGGAATAGACAAACAAATAAATGATGTAGACTTTGAGGTTTAGATACCATCCGCACAATTAGATTCACCAATGCTATCATCAAAAAATTTCTATAAATTTTGAAAGGAAAATTTTGAAATTCCTATGAAATTCAATTACAAGAAAAATATTGTCATTTTTTGAGTAAACTTTGTTGGAGTGGATTTGAAATGAGGTTCTTTTGATATGGTGATTTCCTAAAAAAATTATGTTCTTTCAATCTATGATCTCATTTTTGCAAATCCAATTTTGAACTAGAGTCAATGCAATTTTGTCTTGGTCAACCACTTGATACACTTCTACATTTGTAATTCTAGAAAAATATGTACTAAAGTAAGACCAAATCCAACCATTAGATAGGGCAACAACTTGGTAAAATATCTCCACAAATTAGGATGACTTTCATCCAAAAAATAATGGAAAATAAATTGATTTTCAATTTGTTTGTTGTCCAGAAATTGGACATTGGAGCGCTTCAGGATTAATCCTTAAATGCCTATGTCTTTTTTTGAATTTTGACACATTTTTGCATATATCTTTATACAAAAATATAATTTACTAGAATTTCATGAAACTAGTCATTAAAGAAGGTTGTCTTTTCAACACTCAACTATTACATTGGATGAATGAGAAGTTAGATGGACTAAACAATGCTTGCTAGCCTCGGGGAGGTCACTTAGTTCTACTACAACAAACCACGTGCGAACAAGTGGTTTCTAATAAACTATAATTTCAACCTAAAATTTTGAGCATTGTTTAATAATGACTATAGGTTTCTATTGCCAAAATTTCAAACTCAAATAAAATATGAAATGATTTCTAGAAGAGGTTGAAAATGAACTAAAATGGCATGTTTTTCAACTCAAACAATTATAGAGAACACATTTAGATGACCATTGAATCAATATTCAACTCAAAATGAGCTTTCAATAGAGAGTTATTTTTAGGAATTTTTTGTTCATTTTTTAGACAATTTTTTCTTATATAATATAGGGGTGTGAAAGTTATTTTTTAGTTCTACAGTGTATCTTTGTACTTCAAAAATTTGTAACTAATTATTATTAACAAATAAAAATATCAATAATTCAAAATATAAACTTTCAAAGTAGAAAAATCTATTCATATATTTTTTTTTAATTTTATTTAAAATTCAAAAAGTAAATAGGGGGTCCAAAGTTTTGATCGCACGTGGTTTCTAATGGACACTCTACGTGACCTACCCGAGTTGCTAGCCCTCCGTTCATTGTTCAAAATATAGACGTCAGAGTGCTTAAAGGTTAAAGATTGGTCTACCATTTTCATGGACTTTTGTGGATGAAAAGATTTTTAGCTCATTTTTCAGAAAAAGAAAAATAGATGCGACATGTAAAACAAGTGATTTCATATTTTTTTGAAGCATTATTTAATTATTTGTGAATTTTCAAAGATTTCTATCCTAAACACCTATTTGTGCCTGAAGGTCTCTCCAAATTTGTTCTCTTACAACTTGTAAAGAGATATGGGAAAACCAAGGAGAATGATTGCTTCTTATAGTAACACTTTATCCTTGATGCATTCAATGGCTAAAGAGGTTAATTTAAGAACCACCTCATATTCATTTGAGAGCTAATAAGGTCAATTTGAAGAAGACACTTGCTTTTAGAGCAAACTACTTTATCATTTATTTGGAGAGAGTGATTGATGTAATCCATGTGAAATGTTGAGAATTTTGAGAAGGCAATTAATTTAATGGAGTGAAAGTGAGTTGTAGAATATACTCTAAACAAATGTTGGGTTCGATATCACTCAAGCTATGGAAATGAGTCCGCTCAATTAATTGTGATTGCTTCACATGCATTAGAACAACATGTTGAATCGTACTAACATTGTTCCAAAACTTCGTAACTTTAGGAAGTGTTGTTGCTACAAATATAGATACTTTGATACTCAATATCATTTTTTATAGGTTAGAAAAGATCTTGAGAAATTATGCCATATATTATTTTTACAATTAACAATGAATTGTTGAATTCATACAAAATTTCATTTTCCCTTGGCCCCTTTAAATAGGATAAGTTTTGATGAGTGAAAGTCTATTATAGGACATGATTGCATGCAATTTAATTAATCACATTGAATTGTTTGCTTCCAAGTGTCTCTTCTTTGAAACTCCTAGCCATAAAGTAGGGGCAATCCCCCCTTCCCCCCCTTAAAATGTCTTGTTTCCAATTAAAGTGGATCCCACAATGTTGGTTGATGGAACCAACTCTAATTCTTTTTTTGCATAACATTTACATTATTAAATAGAGTTACAATCAAATTCTAAGTGATTTGCAACTAAGGTAGGTCATTGCAAAACCAACTTGATTCAAGTCAATTAACCCCTAAAGGACCAAACACCAATTTTTGACAACATAGCGATTTTGGGCAGCTCACTACAGTTGGAATTTTTATTTTTTCTCTTTGAATTTTTCACACAAGATGTGCCCGAAGAGTAGCTTTAAGGCCCAACAATATTCATAACTTTTGACTACGTGGTTAAAAAGTTATTGCATGATATGTCATTTTCATTGGTCGAAGGGCAGCCTGAGCAGCTGAAAAAACTTCTTTAAAAATCATTTTTTTTTAAAAATAAAAATTTGAAATTTGTGCTTTAGATTTATATATACATGGGAAGCTTTGAATAATTCAATTTTGATTAATGAGATGAAAGTTATAAGGAGTTTTAGTTTGAGGGTAGTTATAAAACCTTTACTCTAAAATTAACTTTGAAGTCCTTTATTTAACTCAATTTTCAATTTTTTTGTAAAATAATAAAAACAATGGGTGTAAATTTTTTGTTACAACATTACATCCATTTGAATTGGCATTTTTCAATTCCGTATTTCAATTCTTAACAATTTAGTGTTTTGAGCATTCTCTACCTCTTTCTACTTACTATTTTTTTCCTATATGTTTTATAATTCCAAATGATATGAAATTTTTCAAGAATGTAGCCAACTTTCCTTGAAGAATGAATCCAAAGATTAACCACCATTTCGGACATTTCTTCATACAAATGTGACCTTGTGAAGTGCAGCTGCCCGAATTTTTGCAGGGACAAAACAAGGATTTTTGTCAATTCAAACGCTATTATCTTGCAATCCACATGGTGAAAATTTTTGAGTTTTTTTCCACAACTTCTCAAACTAGTTTAATACAAGATCCTATGGTTACATTTTTTCAAAAATGTTTTTTTTCTAAAATTTGGTACTTGTATTAGAAATAGTAGGTTTGGAGTGGTTGTGGTGAAAACATAGTCTCTGACCTTTAGGGGTTATAATCTAGAAAGGCATATCATTGCACATGCCAATGTAAGATTGTTCTAACATCTCTTATTTTGCGACGCTTCAACAACAAGATATCTTTAGAATGAACACATACCAAAATATATTGATAGAATTGGGCCACACTTGATTTTACATCCTTTTTAATCCCGTTTTTCATAAAATAGACAGACAGAGTGAGATATTTGTTGAAACCTGGCGATATTCATTCCCCCCAAAAGAATGTCGTAAAGGGCTTAAAGTAAGCAAAACGAATGTCACTTGATTCCTCTTTACAAATTGTGGCATTCTTTTGCACGATGTCACGAGAACCCCGACACGCACACTTTCCATCAGTAATCTCCCCAGCCAGCCAAGGCCTTCGAGATGCCAAGCTTTGAGAGCTCCAGATCTTTCCAAACGACGACAGCACTAATACAGCAATCAATACACGAATGGACAAACACCAAATGTGAGAAACTGAAATATCCTCCAAAATTGCCTCCAAAATTGCCCCCAAATTTCCTCCAAATTTCTCCAAATTTCCCCTAAATTTTCCAGAGGTTTTTGAAGGAGAGAGGGAAAGGCAAGGTAGTGAGCATCCCCCGCTTCTGTCTTTCCAGCAACAAAATCCTCACTCACTGGGTCGTAATGCACGTTCCTTGCCTCTCGCTCCCACTCCTATAAAGAAAGACGCACCGCACCCATCTTCTTTCACATGCATGCGGGGTTTACCCCAAGCTCACCAGGTCCTTGCTTTTCACCGTCACTTGTTCACCGTTTTGTTCTTGGGAGTTTATGGAACGAAATGCTTTACTCGAAGTGTTGTTGGGTTTGATAAGTTTGAAATGCTGTGAGTTTTGAAATGGTGCGAGTTTGTTGTGATTTGAGAATTTTTTTGCCATGTGGTTTACGTACGTTACGCATGCTTGAATGCCGCTAACTTTGCTTGCGTTTTCTTTTCTTCTGTTGCGTCATTTCTTGAGCGTGTACTGACTGTAAGTTACTCGTTCTTGTGATGGTTTTCAGGTTGTGGAATGAGGCTGTATGGACCACAAGCGGCTGTAAGGAGGTACGACGCCAGGTTTGTCCTTGTTTTTGTACCGTAGCTTTAAATTTGGGGTGCAGTTATGTTGCGTGAGGAGCAAGTGACGCGCTATGTTACGTTACTGAGTTTTGTAAGCGTTTGTGTGGGTAATGGGAGTGCTGTGGAAGCTCAGAGACGGTAAAGGGTTTGCTGAATTTGGAGGGGATACAGGGAGGTTGATGTCGGGGAGTCGTTTCTTCGGTCAGGGTGAATAGGGTTGCAAATCGGTGTATTGCGTGTTTGTAAGCTTGGTCCTGGAGGTCAAAAAGATTGCTGACCTTGTGCGATATTCATACGTTTGTGTTTGTGTGCAGGGACTCTGCCATTGCAGTTTTGACTGTAGTTTTGGATCCTCACTTGCAGCCATTGCAGTGACTTCTTCACAAGGTACCAGTTCTTGTCTACAACGAATTTGAACGTGTAGAGTAGCGTGTCTGCATTCTAATAGAGAGCAATTGAGTTTTCTGATATGTTTAGTTACTGTTTTTGTCACTGATGAAGTTTGTGGAATGTTCCGCCATTGGAGGTTGTTGATATGAGGTTTCGTTTGTAGCAGCAAGCGATAGGGCTTCGAGAATCCACATGAAACGAGAAGTATTGATATGCCACTGGCAGATTCTTGAAGAGAATGAGATCGAAAGACATCCAAAGAAGTATTTGCACGAATGCCCCAGCTTCGTACAACAACAACACGGGAGCAATTATATATGTGGAACGTGGAAGTTTAGTGTAGACGCTATCCTTTCTGAGCTAAACAGATAGAGAAGGGCGTGTCAATGTTGGAGCGAGGGCTAAGGTGTGATGAGTGCTTTAGCATGACATCTCTCCTATGCCCAACCACGTACTCCAGAGACAAGGCCCGTCTGTCATAACTCAAGGGCTTCGCACCTTCGTGTAAGCCCTTGTTGTTTTGTCTATCACTCTTGAGCTAATTTGTGTATCAATAGTTTTAATTTTGTACATTGTTGGTAGTGTTGTCACTACATTGGTAGTTTTCTATTCTCTCACTGCATTGATAGTTTCATAGTCTTTACATTTGATATTCAAAGATATCATAAGTTGGATCTCTTTGTAGAATATGGTAAAATTTGAATAAACAAGGTGTTTTTTAATGTCAGTGCAAGTGAGTAGCAATGCAATGCAATGCAATGCATCGAACTTTGAATGTGACATACATACAGAGTCTTCAATTTTCAACACAGTAGTGGCAACTGAAGAGTCGTAAGAAATTTTGCACGCCTTCCGTTCTCCTGACTTTTGGAAGATGGGAATCAATTCTGTTATTTGGGGGAACCAACGATCTTATGGAATGTGCGCTTACAAGCAGCAGAAAGAACCAACTTCTGTATCCGCGGGCCGGCTGGAATGGAATCCACCGCACACGCAGTCTGTAAAAACTAGTGGCACAACTCCAGAGGCCGGAATTTGGTGCTGCACAGTTCCAAATGCAAAATGCGCAACTTAGACAGGCAGCCACTGATTTCGACTGGCAACCAATTTCTTCAGCCCATAACAAACTTTGGAGTCAAAAGGGAAGGTACAGTGGGAAGCAGACGGGGCTCTGCTGTGCACCTCTGCCGGGCGTAAAACTAATATTGTTCACAAAAAAAATCTTTGTCACTGGTTGATCAACAAAGTGGGCCGTTACTCTGTAATGTGTGCCAGAGGCTCTCAGTGGCAAAAAGTGGGTTTTTATGATGAATGGCCAAACAGTTTTTATTTTTGTTTTTGTTTTTGTTTGTTTTGTTTCAGTTGTTTTGTATGTTATAGCATCGATGAGATAATTACATACTACAGGAAGAATAATAATTTAACGTGACAGGATCTCAATGCGTCCGAATCAGCATGGTTCCCATTATTGCATTGAAAAAGTTTTTGTGGGCCGGGTCTTGTTGGTAGTCAAAAGGGGATTCTAGATTCTCTCAGAATGCATTTTTTGGACACCTCATGAATAAACTGTGAATATTCAAAGTGTTGAGAATAGATGTTTCTGAAATCGACCCTAAAAAGAATGCATTTTTTGGACACCATATGAACAAGCTGTGAATATTCAAAGTGTTTGAGAATAGATGTTTTTGAAACTGACTCTAAAAGAATGCATTTTTTGGACACTCACTGTATGAATGAACTAGGAATTTTCAAAGTGTTAAAAATCATAGATATACCCAAATGTGACCTTAGGCTCTCTTGAACGTAGGCTATGCATTTTAGGCAAGCATTCGTAGGGATTACAAGTAGGTGGTGTTATCTTATAGAGGGGTTTACTTCAAAAAACAATAAGAAAATAACTACATCTATTTGCATCAGAATAAGTGATTGAGCAATGTTCCCATTGCTTTATAATTTTGTAGTATCTTATTGGAAGTGAGAAGGGTATTCTAGTTTCTCACTTTTAATTTTATTTTGATATTATACAAATAAACTATGAATTTTCAAAGAGTTCACTTAAAAACAATCTATGCACTTGTAAATGGAGGCTATAAATTTTAGGCAAGATTTGTAGGGGGTGGTTGCAAAAAGTGGTTACAATTAGGTGCAACTACCTAGCTTATATGACTTAAGGACGTTTGTCCTAAAAACTTGATTTTGACATTCAAAACGATATACAACATTTTTTGGAGCCAAACCAATTGAATGAAGATTCCTAAGTCTCGTCTTTCACTTGAAAATTCCAACAAAAAATTTTAAATTAATAATTTATTGTAGTTTGAATTTGAAAGCCAATAACTATGATTTGATTTTAAATTGACATGAAATTTTATCATGACTGAACACAATATAGACCTATAATAAGATATTCAGATTTTGGCAATAAAATATGCATAGTTTTTACATGAAAATGAATTGAAATAGCATAATTTGGGCATGTAATATGTGTTGCAATATTTAAGTGCTAAATTTTCTTCCAAATTGTAAATTGAAGTAAACACAATTATATTCAAAGTATTCACAACAAATCAATATCCAATTATGAACCATATTAGGTATGTATACCCACAAACAACACTTGATATGAATGTTCATATGAACATTTCAAGTGGACGCACATACCTTACTCATCTAATATCGCAAAATTAGAACTTAGTCTTATTTATACCCTCATTATCAAACTATTTCATAAACATATCATGATTTTGAATCATATAAATGTTGATAAGACCTATTTCTACATATGGAATAATAAGCTTGTTAGGACAAATAAAATTCACTTTAACCTTTGAATGACATTGTAAGCTCTATGGGCATTTTGAAAGACAAAACTTAAATTTTCACTTAGTTCTTGATTTTAAATGATTTTAGGCTTAGCTGACCAATGTAGCTCCA
Organism: Antitrichia curtipendula; assembly: GCA_951230915.1. Taxonomy (NCBI): domain Eukaryota; kingdom Viridiplantae; phylum Streptophyta; class Bryopsida; order Hypnales; family Leucodontaceae; genus Antitrichia; species Antitrichia curtipendula. Next base: position 25,694,882 of record OX579638.1, on the reverse strand, counting down.
ATAACTTAATTTTTATTCCATTTGATTTTTTTGCAAATATTTTAAAATTGTAATTTTTGTGACACTTTTGTTAAAGGTAGCATCTTGAAAGCTCAAAATACACCACTTTCAAACTTTTTCTACCACATTTTCCTTGGTATAAGCTCAAAGAGTATATTAATTATACCATGATGTTTATTACTATTATTTCTATTTTTCTTAAAAATTTCATACTATTCTAAGTATTTTTGTAATTAATATGATTTTTACAAAGAAATTTCTTTAAAAAATCGTATAAAATTCAATTTTGTGTTTTTTACTATGAAAAAAGATACTAAATTATAGACATATACCACTATATTTGAAAAATATTAAAATATTAAAATATATATTTTAATATAGAAATCTAATGAAGATTGACCAAGCATTGGAAAATTCTTTGAAATATTTTTTGGTAAATTTTCATAGAATGAAAAATAGAATTGGCATCTAATCCAATTTTTTATTGTTTTTTTTTTTATTGTTTTGGAATCAATTATGAATACTTGAAGTTGAAATTCAATTGGTTAATATATTAGCTTCCTCATGAAATATACACCAATAGTACATTGATAATCCACTGAATAAAACAAAATGCACCTCTATATTAGGAGACATTTTAAAATTGTGATCTATTTTAAAATCTACTTTAAATCCAAATATTCTTAGAATAAATCTTTTTATACCTTAAATCCAAATATTCTTACCATATATTTTTGGGATATGATTTTCTAATTTAATTTTTACTTAAATGAAAGAGATTTCATTGCAAGAGTAAAATACAACAACCCACAACCAAATACGGCTTGGATGAGTCAACATAAAAAGTAAAACAAACTGAAACAAAATGATTGAAGCAAAGAGAAGCCACTATGAAGATTATTAGTGGGGGCAACGCCCAAGGGCTCCCCACTAGAAGCCCAACTAGCCCCTAAATGATTGCTTGTCCCCTCAAGGGACATTTTGGGTCTAGGTAGGTTTCTATTGTCTCAATTTGAAGTGAATTTTTTTGAGATTTTTTGAAGCTGTGTGGGTTTGCAAGAGCTTCATGGATATATAATTTTTGTTTCAATCGGATGCCGGATGAAAAAGTTATGGCACAATAAGCAAGAAATAGAGATTGGCGGGCAATCCAAAAAAAATTACAAAAATTCAAAATAATTTTTATTGATTTTTTTTCCCTAAAATATCATGTTTTCATCTATATGTGAAGCTTTGATTCATTATATTTGGACTAGGGATGAGAAAGTTATGAACAATCTTAGTTTTTTGGGCAATTTAAGCATCTCCTTGAGAAAAAAACTTTTTGTTCAGCTTTAAATGCTAATATCTTCCAATCCGTAAGGTCAAATTTGATGAAATTCTTACTACATGATCTCAAACAAGTTAAGGTACAAGATCATGTGGTTAAATTCCAAAAGAAACAAAAAACAATTGGTTTCTCTAAGTGAATACAGTAGAAGCAGTAGTTTTGAGTGGTTTTTGACATAAAACACCCTCAGGGCTTTAGGGGCTAGCATCCAACTCAATGCACTTGAAACTTAAAACCTAGCTTCCAAAGGACTAGAGAGAATCCATTTAAACTTGATAGTACATAGTACCTTAGGTAGTTTTTTGCCTAATAATTAATTAAAGTACAAAAAAAGTTAGACAATTAAACAAATAATACCTTAAAATTAGACTATCTTAAAATACAATTAAAAGAAATTAGGTATTCATCTTAGTTGTTTTTACAAATTTTAAATGGTTGTTGCTACTTTCATCTAAGATACATACATTTTTTCAAAACTCTTCTCTTGACCTCCAAACCCCTAACTTTCTACCTTGTGTATCAAGCAATCCTTTTATACAAATATATTTTTTCAGGACAAACCAGATCAATAATTTCTCAAAAATTTAGGCACCCTTTCATTTTTTAAATTTCTAACCAAGCTTTAGGAGGCTACGGTATCAATCTACGGTATCAATCATGGTGGCAAACATGTTCCTACACCTATTAGAGAAGCTTTGGGTTAATTTGAACAACTCTTCAAGTTTCTTCTTTCCACGCACTTGAACCGTCTCCCAATCCAACAAGCCCAGAGTCAATCAAACTCAACTAGATCTTGTGCAACTAATCTACTCATTTTTCAAAGTGTTTGATTATAAAAGTACCCCAAATTGACCTGAAGCTCTCCGCGTGTTTAGAAGTCTGTGAATTTTAGGCAAGCATCTGGGTCAATTCTAGGGCCACCGTTAAAGTGTCGTTACTTTCCACCATGATATTTTGTCCTACTAGCAGCATTCAGATATTTAAAACGAAACGTTTCAGATATTTAATTGTAAAACATCTGGCCTGCCTGATCATAAGTCGAATATTACCATTGACACGGCATTGAGCTGCAGCAGTGAGAAAAAGTTTGACTATTCAGGTTCCAATCTACGCGTTTTAAGTATTGGCTTCGCAACCACCAAGACTAAATGCAATTGTTTTCTCATAAGGTAGACTCCTCCCAATGTATATCCACAGCGTGAGTCCCAAGATTCCGTCTCTTTTGAGTGGGTTTCAAAGAGAAGACGGGTGCTCTACCTATCATTGAATCATAGGAGTGTGTGACTCTTGGGATCCAAGATGATTGGTGCAATAAACAAATTGATCAAAATAAAGCGGGCCACGCTGATAGTAGACTCAAGAGGGTAGTGGTACAGTATTAACATATGTTGAAAAAAACTTAGTTTTCCATACTACAAAAATTCACTCAAGAGCTCGAATAAGGAGCCCCAGCCGAAATTCTCCTCACTGCCCTGACTCACAAACTGCAAGTTACTTACGCTTTCTACAGACTCGGTGCCTACACCATCAACACTGATCACATCCATACGTGCCTGCACTCCAGACGAGATGCTACTGGGAAGAGGGACGCCTCGTGAGAATGATTTCAGCACCTGAGCGCCGAACTCGGTCTGCGATAATTGCAACAAGGAAAGTACGGATGCCCCGCCACGTAACAAAGCCAGTGGTGACGCTTGCCGTTTTGATAGCTCGACCAGTGAAACCTGCACACCCCACGCAAGCTATGAGTGTCGGAATACCAATTTCCTTGTGTGCACTATCAGTGCAAGTGACACTCATAAACTGTTAGAATCTGATCCCGTCTCCTAGACTGACCCCAATTAATAACAGCAACTCATCTCATCCAATAAGCTTGGTTGGTTTTCAATTTTGCACGTTGGACGCAAGCATGACTTGGCTAAATGTTCATGGTCATTCATCTTGAATGGAATGAGTTTGTCAACTGTCTCTTCAATAATGGTATATACAACCTCCTACTTTGAATGACTGCATAAGAAATTCATACATAGTGACAAAAAAATTGATCTCAAGGGAGTTTGGCTCTTGTATCCGAAGGGATCTCTCCACGTCTCTATGGTGATCTCCCAATGAAAGCACAATCCTAGATGTTCGTTAGAATGCTTAAAGTGACGAAGATAGTATTTTCTAGCTTAAAATTTGATCTCAGTAATTATCACAAGACAAATCGGATTCACGTGTTACAGACCTGTTGATCCTCAGCTATGCCAGCCTTCTCTTTTGCAATGGAAATCGCTTTCGAAATTCCACCAAGTGCATCGATCAAGCCGTGTTCTAGAGCAGCTTTCCCAGTCCACACTCGCCCTTGAGCAACTTCCTCCATTTTCTCAATCTGGAATAGAGCGCACCAAAGCAAGAGAAATTAGCCGCGTACAAATCTATTACCAATCTAAAAAGCAAGTGGCTTCATCCCCTGAAGGACAAAAAATCCACATGTTGTTTTAGCAGTTTTGAGTACTGGAGGTCATATTTGAAAACGTTGTATTGTCCAAATTTCGTTTATATTTTGACCAAGCCATGCGATGTTCTTCAATAATTCTGGTGATACAAATTGAGTCTCAATTCAGTTGATCGTATTGTGAGTATTTGGGCCTAGCAGAAGAGCTGCCATGAGGAGTTGAGATAACCCGACTTACCGCCATTGACCTTGATTCTGCAGCTTTATTGCGGAACGATGTGTATGCATTCGTTGCTGATTCCTTGAAAAAAGTCTCCTCCTCAGCCCTACAAACCATCCAATATTCCACTCGAAGTAAGAAAAGCTTCATACATTGCAAGCCGAGTTTAGCATTGAGAGAAAAAAAAACAAATTGAAAACATGTAAAAGATTGTAATATTATACCTGAAAGGGCGTTGATCCGCATCAAGCTCAGCGTACTTGCCCTTTGAAATATATTCCTTCGCGAAACCCACTCGCTCATACAATTCTCCTAAATTAAACTTGGCTGCCAAGAAAATGACAAAAGAAAAGGGGCGTTATGTATGCTTGTAGATCACAAATGTCAACCTTGAACAAAAAACAGCCATACTAATAATCAGGGCTATTAGGTCTATTGCCAATCCGTAAATCAGAAACGTCACAAAGGAAATAACACGTTCATACATACCTGATACCACTCCTATTGATCCAGTGATCGTAAGAGGCTCCGCTAATACCACTCCAGCCGCCATGGCCATGTAGTAGCCCCCACTAGCTGCTACATCGGCCATAGAGGCAATCACTGGCTTCTTCTCAGCTAACAATTTGATTTCCCTCCACATCCTGAAAATGTTTGCAAGTACAATCCCAACTTGCAATTAGTTACAAACATTTATTAACAGCTCTTTCAAAGATGGTATTCCCAAAAGACATAATTGGATTTTAACAGTGAAAGCGTATAGTAATGAATTAATTTAGGCACTTACAGGTCAGAAGCAAGGGCATCACCACCACCGCTATCAATGCGAATTATGACTGCCTTGAACTGCTTAGCCTCTGCATCCACATTATTGGCCAAAGAACTTCGAGGATTCAGTACTTTGAGGAGTCATGGAATACACGTAGCCCCCTCACTTTGAATAATCTCGCACACGGAATCTCGAAAGATTCCAAATACAGTTTCTGCCAAAACAAATTCTTACTTGGTCTCTGCCATACAGGTTTTATATAATTTTGAAGGTGTTTCTTATTGAAACTTTACCTTCACTGTTGTACAAGACAACCGTCCCTGCATGCAAACCTTCACACAGCTACTGCCCCGGAGCCCAAACACTAAGACTGCACTAATTTTACAGACATGAAAACAAACTTTGCAGGAAGAGCAGAAATGAACCGGGGTGCAGCAAATGCTCGCATACCTCGCACAAAGCGAATTTTCTCAATGAAGGTATCACTGGCTATGCCTTCACCAGTAGATCCTAGTCCACCACCTTCTTTCCGTGATATAGCTCCCGCAGCTCTTATGACAGCAATGCGGTTGCCCCCACCGGCCAGGCCAAGTGTCCACAATTTGACTCTCGAGTATTTCCTGGACAATACGGAGAGAGTCAATGATGAATGTGGTAATATCGTCATTATTGCTTGAAAGACCTTACCACGTAAACCAAGAATTGCTCATGTCTGCATGAAGAATCAGCTCGCAAGAAACATTCTTTCCCTAACAGAGCAACACGTGTGCATACTTGTATTGTACTGTCTGCAAAGGTTTGTCCATCTTCGCCTTGATCCTCTTCTTTAGCATCTCCTCAATCTGTCATCCATAGGAGTCTACAGTTAAGAACACGACCTTGCCACAATTATTACTCCGAAAGTAATGCTCTACATTTGGGTACCGGTACTGTGTTTCTTCACTTCATACACGATATCTAAGTAACATGATCAGCATAAAGTTTAAATAATAAACTTTAATATGATACTCTTTAAAGTCTACTTTTTCCCTTGTTTTTTACAATCAATCTTTAATAGAGTTGGTAAACCAAAGGAAAAGGGCTCCTCACGTCTTCCTTTAGAGATTAAGATCGGGAGCTGAATAGAAATATTCATGAAAGTATGTGGAAAGATTAGACTGCATATTTTAACCAACCTCGTCAGCATACTTGATATCCGTGATCCACCCACCCTCTTTGAGCTGGTCAACTTTGAATACACCGGCTTCAAATAGAGCCTCAACATCTTCCTTTGTTCTACCTGCGCACGCGTCAGGTATGAAGTGAATGACATTCTTAGATTTCGTATGCAAAAAACTATTACACATTCTACTCTGCTCCGAACGTTCATCATGCATCCATAACTGCCAACAATGAGTACGTGGCAATTAAGAAATCTAGCGCTCTGCTGGAAGAACGATGCGCTGCTTGACCTCGACGATGCTCTCCACCTTGAAACGAGGCCTAAAGCGTCCTACTAAAATTTCAACACTGATGCACATTCAAGAGTTCAGTCACGAAACAAATGGTAATTCTCATCATTCACTTCAGTAACGAAACAAAGTACCTCTAGCAAGTGACACTTGTTCGAGAAAATTTGCATAGATGTCGTCTAATAATGCTGTTAACATTTCTCGATTGGCCTCTGACATATCTTTTCGCATGAGTTGATCTCCGAAGCTTTTGTACTTTCCTATACGCTGTACCTGTGGTTGCACACCTACCTTTTCCAGTACCCCTGCAGGAAACAACCAAATGCCTTCAATACTTAAATTAAGTACCCATAAAGAAAGAATCTGATGAAAAGGGCGGCCAGCAAGTACTCTTAAAAAGGGATTGTATTGATATGAGGCGTCGAAAACGTCGTACTTACCACCGAGGAATTGACCTTGAACTTTCAGACCCAGTATTGAAATGTAAGCCCCAGGGGGTGCATAGAGCTCTGGACAGACGCTTGCCAAGTAGTATTCCTTCTCTCCACCGACTGCCATGTAGCATACTAAGAATTTGCCTGCGATTCAAAGCCACAACCACCCCTTCAGATATTAGGATATACTACTCACCATCAAGTCAGAGCAAGTCACCAATTTCTTGAGATCCAAAAACCAAGCACTAACGAAGAGAAAATGCTCATTATTGTCAAAGTACAAAATGGCTATGACATGGTAGTTGCCATGGACTAAACCAAACATAGCGCGCGACTAGCTTCAAAGCAACAGATTAATGACATTGGAAAGTAGGAATCTTCAAAACCTTTCCAGAGTAACATCAGCATAACAAAAGCAAATAGAAGGAGACTCTAAATGTTCTGTGCGTTCTAGAAAAACATCTTTACGAAACAGTTTAAATATACCAATTAAAATACAGAAAAACGTCGACACAGCAGTTAATAATAACACATGGGTGCTTTATCTCGCCAGTGTCTTGTGACAAGAATTAAATCATCTCCTGGAAGAAGAAATCAAGGACCATAGGAATGCAAAAGATAGGGTTGCATACCAGACTGTTTGTAATACTCCAAGTGCCGTTTAATCTCATCAAGCTTCCCCCAACCACAGTTCAAGGGTTCAATTGACAAGAAGACACCCTCAATTCGTGGATCATTTGCTGCTTTGACCAGATTTTCACATATCTGCGGCAGCGAGAGACCTTGCATAAACCGACCTTGATATTGCTCTGGAATCTGAACCAAATGCACAAAAAGATTTGTCAGGCTACACGAGCATACAAAGCGAGCAAGCAAGCTGCGTAGGAAAATGGAAGCAAACCCTAAAGGACCAAGAATTCACGGAAATAAATAGACCAATTCAATTCATCATATCGTTGAAAATATAATTCAGATGAAGCCAAATTTGATATCACTAAAATCAGTGAAGAGCATTGCATGTGTTGGTAAAAAATTTACCCTCTCCCCCTCCCTCAATAACCTACTCAAAACTTCTAACAAAAGTGAGGTCCAAATTTAGCGTCCTGGACCTCTAGGGTTTAAGAGACAACTACCGGTACTACTTGTGAGTCGGTGAATACTAGGACTCATTCAAGGCATTGGTTGAAGATGCAACTCGTACAAAAGTATGAAAATAAAACAAAAGTCATACCCATATATTTCTATAGTATACGGACTCATGTGTCGTTTCAAAACCTGAAACAGAACAAGTTTCAGCTCACCTCGCCAGAAAGCTTGATAGTCAGAACACTTCCTTTTTTCACTCTCTGCCATGGCAACGCAAAAAGCATGCGCAACTGGATGACGAAATTCTGCCAACCTTCCTTCTTTTTATATACAAGGTCGCCCGAGGGATAAACTTGAGCCCTACCCGAACCATTCTCCACTGCAACACTATCTACCTTCTTTCCTTCTAAAGCCTCCACCACTGCGCTGTCCGCCTCTGCCCTTTGCCCATTCCCTTCCAAAGCTTCCTGCAAGTTCGAATCCGACGGCAATTCCACTTCATCGGTAGAGCTGCCATCACTCGCACGAGGACAACTTAGGCGCTCATACTTCTGCCCTCCAAACAGCCTTAGTTGCCTACCCCTATGCATCGAGTTCGACAAATTGAGGTGGCTTTTCTCCGAAAAAACTTGGAAGCTGGCTCTCTGAGCGTGCACCTACAAACGCCGTAACAGTGTCTCAATTTGCCATAAACGCATAAATGAAGATGTTTTCTAGATTTATCTGAAGTCTGCCGGTCAAGCCGTGTTTTATGTACTTATATCTTTTAAACGAGATCAAGAATAATCAAAAGACATCAAAGAGCATGCACAGATAAACTTATGCTCTTATTCTGATCTACAAATACCACTACCACTACCAAAACCTTAATTAAAAATAAAATAAAGTAAAGTTATGAACTAAAGTAAAATGGAATGTATTCAATAATGGAATAGTATTGCATGATCTCTACAGGTAATCTAGAGCTTCTTTCCACGGCTACAGAATTCTTGTACAAACTCATTCCTATTACGGAGTAAGTTGTAAGGGAGAAAGGTTGAAGAAAATTTACAGTTCTGATGTAATGGCCATCATGGAATCTGCTTGTAGAAGTAAAACGTGTCAACTGTAAACACGGATTTGCCATAATGGTCGCCATATCTACAAGGCACCAAGAACTTTGAAGGTTAGTCCACAGGGTGTGCACAAAGCTGGCAATGCAACAAAATCAGGAAACCACCCCCACCTCAAGTAAAATACTTTTAAGTTGCAAGGCAAACAAGGAAAATGCATGTGGCAAATTTATTGCAGCAGCAAATCGGTCCAATATTTCTTCGAACCCCAGTCTCAAACGTGGATCGATCACAACATGAATCGAGCGATATTATCCAAAGGTACTACTAACAAGAGGACTTAAGCCCTATAGAACCAAGGATTCACGAATTCAAAATGACCAATTCGATTCCTCATATTGTGGAAAAATCAAATCCAATTCGGATGTGGTTAAATTCTATATCACCAGAATCAGTACTCACAAATATTTTGGTTTCAAAATAATAAAACTGAACCAAATAAAGCCCTCTGCTGCTCAAAACTGCACAAAAACAAATACGCCCCAACGTTGTCCTCTTGCTTCTTTAGCTAGGGGTTAACTCTTAAACCTAATCTAACCAAAAACGATTCAACCAAATCCAGTTAGTAAATAAAGGTCGACTACATCCTACACTACAGCTCCTAACGGTCAGTATCCCCTCCCCAAACCCCTCAAACCCCTCAAACCCCAGCACGTAAATTGCAATTCGCTCACCAATTTCCACATACAATTCCCATTCCCAGGTGCAAATCTCTCATTCTCATGGATTACAAACTGCCGACATCGAATTTCTTACTCTCTCAATCTCTTCACAACATCCCACAGCGTCTCTTACTCTTTGAATTATGCAAAGTTCTCGACAGTGAAATTCAAATAATGTGTCCTTCCTCTAAAGATCACAAGCATTCCACATCAAATTCACGCAATCAAAACATGTAGAAATCAAAACGGATTGCAGTTCCATGAAGATGATTCGTGTGGTCAAATTCAAAGAGTTGCGATTACATTGTATGAACTGTCGAGCTCACCGATCATCAATCGGGAAGAGAAAAAAAAAATACCTTACGGAATAACGTCTCCCGTTGTGAGTTCGGGGAAAGGGAAGAATTGGGGCATCGGCAAATTTCCACGACGGCCACGGGCTTGGTTGCGCGGTGGCGTTGTGTCCACCATCGCCACTGCTCTGCGGACCTCCTCTCTCGACCACCATATCCACTCCCTCGGAGTGAAATCTACGACAGACGTAGACTGTGGAGCCCAGTGAGCGGAGCTCTCATAGATTTTTGGTAGATTTGGGAGTTAAAAATCTTGGATTCTGGGAATGGAGATCTATGAGTTTTTTGGAATGGCAGTTTGTGTGCTGAGGGACGAGACGGGGAATCATCATTCGTCACGTGGAAGCACCGTATTGGTCCAGAGTGAAACAACCGGGAACTCAATTAGAGCGAGATTGACTAATTGTATTCTTCTGTAGGACAAAATTTATTTCAAAAATTTTGATGGTTTCAGAGCAAAGAAGATATTCCCATCTTCTTCCCATAGTCGCTAAACAAACAAAAATGAAATGATTTTAGTATTAAGAAATAGAATATAAAACAAATAGTATGTTTGGCACCAATTGAATTAACTTGGATGCAACAATTCTTTGATTTGCACTATCATTTATTTTAGACTCGGAGTGCTTGGTTGGCAATCTGATGAAAATCAGAACTAGAAGATTATTGGTTGTTAATTTTCTCAATTAGGGTCATTCTATGTTGTAGTTTTCAAACAATGGAGAATTATTGGTTTTCTCCTTTGGACATAGACTATGACATCGACTCTTTGGTTTGTAAATTCAAGTTTACAAATCCTATCTATGACTATTGTATTCACACTACACAATGTCGTTAGGATTTGGTGAAAGTAGACAGAGCCTTGTGGTCACACGGTTACATCATTCTTGTTGATCAAGTGATGTGTACTATAAAAGTGAGGGTAGGGTAAAGGCATCTTCAATGGAACTACACTAAAGATGATATTTAGTATCTTGTACACTAAATACGAAGGCATACACTAAAAGCCAATTACCCTATGAAAGTAAGTAACATTAAATGTCAATTCAAACACTAAATGTGAACCAGAGTTGTCATATCAGACGGAATATCACTGTTCACGGACAGAATCGGACCGATTAGGGCTAGGCGGCTGCAAACTTCAGAGCCTTGTAACTTTTGCAAAAATTCTTCAAATCAGTAAAATGAGATGTTTTTCGGCATCTAAAGTTTTTGTAGATGCCGAAAAACATCTCATTTTACTGATTTGAAGAATTTTTGCAAAAGTTACAAGGCTCTGAAGTTTGCAGCCGGCACATTCAAGTCTAACACTAATTGTGGACAAGTTCAGATTTAATGTTGTAGCTAGTAGGGGGGTAAAAACACTAAATGTCACTCAACACTAAATATCATCTTTAGTGTAGTATACAATTGTCTTAACCCCTAAAACCCCAAGGGTGTTTTCTGCCAAAAAAACACTCAAAACTACCACTTTTGTTGTATTTACTTAAGGAAACCAATTTTTTTGTTTTTGTGGGAATTTAACCGTAGGATCTTGTACTTAACTTGTCTGAAATCATGTAGTAAAAATTTCATCAAATTTCACCGTACGGATTGGAAGATATAAGCATTCAAAGTTGAACAAAAAGTTTTTTTTCAAGAAGATGCTTAAATTGCCCGAAAAACTAAGATTGTCCATAACTTTCTCATCCCTAGTCCAAATAGAATGAATCAAAGCTTCACGTATAGGTAAGAACATAATATTTTAGGAAAAAAATTCAAAAAAAATTATTTTAACTTTTTGTAGTTTTTTTTGGGCTGCCCGCCAATCTCCATTTCTTGCTCATTGTGCCATAACTTTTTCATCCAGCATCCGATTGAAACCAAAATTATATATCCACAAAGCTATTGCAAAGCTACACAACTTCAAAAAATCTCAAAAAAATTCACTTCAAATTGAGACAATAGGAACCTACCTGGACCCAAATTGTCCCCCAAGGGGACAAACGAGGTTTTAGGGGTTAATTGCTATCATATACCTTAATTTTTATAAATTCAATAAAATCATTTTATATTCAAAAGTCAATTTTTCTTATTTGTCACATTGACGTTTAGAGTTATTAGCTTAGAGGGAGGGGGGCACCCCATGTAGGAATCTGTACATCACGTGCGGCTAGAGGTCTTATTTTGCAGGATATTTTGATGACTATGAACAATTAAATGATCCCTATTATTACCTAATTTCCTAATTTATGGTATTTTATGCTCCACTACAATTACTTAGAACTCTAAATGAAGGGAAATTTTCAACACTTTTACTTGGTTATAGAAAAAAAAAGTAAAGTGAAAAAACGAAATACAAATATTAAAGACAAAAACACAACACATGAACTACAAACTCAACATTTACTTAACACAATTTGAAGCATTTAACATACATTGTTGCCTTCTTCCTACTTTGAAGTATACAATACATGAGAATTTTCAAATTGTATACCAAAATAAGTAAAGAAGGGCGACAAAATATAGCAAAGACAAAAACAACACAAATGAACTAGAAATTGACAGTATTCACATCCAAGTGAGTGTGAACCACAAAATGAGGCACCACAGTTCCAAAAACAATACAAAACAACATGCAAGAAAGTAAATAATTTGAGAAGCCAAGAAAAAAAAGAAGGCAAAACTAAACAAAAAATGTTCAATTATATATGCTACACCAACAATAATAACATCAAAGTGTTTGAAGCCTAAAACATGTTCATAACACAATTGTAAGAATATGAAATTAATGGATGCTTTAATCCTATTGTATACACTGTATGGAAATTTATAAAATAAAAAATGTTCCAAATAAAGAGACAAAACTACAAGCCAAACCTTCTCATGCACAGGCTATAGGGATCATCCATAGGAGTGACAAGCTACACCAATCTTTATCAATCTTCACCGTTTGTCATGAAAACCTCATGAGGTTGCCAACCATGGCACAAAATACCACATAGCTCTTCCAACTCTCCATTGTTGAGATCTAACAAGGGAATAGTGTGTAGATGATCCAAAAGCGGTGTCAAAAGTTACCACAATTTAGAGACAATCCCCCATGATGTGATCAAAGTTGTCCACTAGACTATTAACCCCTAAAGGCCCAAGGCCTTTTTTCTGCCAAAAAACACCCTAAACTGCCATTTTTTTAGCAAAGAGTGAAAAAAAATTAAAAATGTATTTTTTGCACATCTAACCGTAGGATATTACACCTAACTAGTATGAGAATGTGTGGAAAAAATTTCAGAATTCTTGACCGCACAGATTGCAAGATATCTATGTTTAAAGTTAAAAAAACAAAATTTTCAGCACATTGTGGGACTGGATTTTTGGACTTTGAACATTTTTAACTTAAAATTTTTGCACTACAGAGTTTTGAGCTTTAAATCTTTATAGTGGAGAATTGAGTTGAGAGTCTAATTTTAAAAAAATCAAATAAAAAAAACATAATTTTCATTATTAAAAAAATTATTAAGGAGAAGTAGGTACGAGATAGAAGGAAAATCTAAAGTATTCATATATTTTAGATGGAATTAAAATGCACTAATCCCTATGGTCAGATTGTTCTAGCAAGTAAACTAAACCATACAACAAAAAAAAAATTGAAAAATTTGAAAAATTGCATTTAGAAATGAATCCTACAAGTTATTATTTTCAAAAAGATGCTCTAACTACCCGAAAATCAAGAATGTCCATAACTTTGTCATAACAAATCCAAATGAAATGAATCAAAGCTTTACAGATAGACAAAAATATAATCTATGAGAAAAAAATACTAAAAAAAAATAAAAAATAAAAAAGTGCAAATATTTTTTGCTGCCCGTGTTGCCCCCCGTCCCCTGTTTTGAGCTTATTTGGTCATAACTTTTGATTCCGGGCACCGGTTGTGAAAAAAATTATATTCCCACGTAGCTAATCAGCTTTTCTACCTCCAAAAAAAGTTTCAAAAAATCAGGAGAAAATTGCAGCCCGTAGGTACCTGCCCAAAAACGCATTTGTCCCCCGAAGGGACAATGGGCTTTTAGGGGTTAAGCTATGTAGGGACAAAAAATATCCATTTCATTGGACTATTGCACGATCTTTTATCCAACCAAGCAAGTCAGCAAACTTACAAATTGACCCTACCCACAATAAATTCCTCTGATCTATATCTTTGAGGCTATCTTAGAAAAAAAATTATAAATATGAGGTATTATTTATAACTGAGTGTACATTAATTTGTACTTTGTATATTACCTCAAATTTTCTTCTAGTTTTTTATCACCGAAAATTAACACTTTTCTATATTATATTGCACATTGTTTGGTAAAAAAATCTAAGTGACCTCTCCAGGGTTATTATTACTAGAGAGTACCCAAAATTAATGATCTAGAGATGAATTTTTTGTAGTCTATTACAATAGTAGACAAATATGTGTATACCAAGGGCCATCTAAAAATATATTGTTTTATGACATTTGTGCCAATAGGGCTCTATGTCAAGCGCACTTCTGAACATCAAAGATGGGTTCAAACTCATTTTTTTGGTGAAATCTGATTACCATCATGTCCTCACAAATTGCCAATTTTTAGAGGGGGTTTCATGATTTTCTATCTATTACTAATTTATACCTTATTGTATCTATTTTTGTGACAAATTATATTTTTTTCCACATTATACTATTTCAAGGCTCATAAGTAGTTTATAATACTTGCAACAATACTTCTAACTGTTGATTTGTCTTGTCAAGAGTTGAGATTGTTCCACTACAAAGTACTCATAATATTGGCTAATAAAATCCCTATTTTTTCCAAAACACTACAAAAAGCAATAGATTTTTTTTGCAACCATCCTTGAGACCTACATAGTCAAATGCTTCCAAATTTTTTAGGTGTTAGTTGTTGTGGTATTGATCAAATTTGTACGATTGTATCTACAAAAAAGATAATTCATGTAAAATTCTAATAAATCATAAATTTCAATGTTTTATAAACCATTTTACAGCTCTACTATCCCTTGGGTTTCTAGTGATTAATGGAGGTCCAAAGATGAGCTCACGATTTCAACAATGACGCCATTTGAAGGGATTTGGAGAAAGGAGAGGGCCATTTCAAGCCCGTTCCCTAACTTCCTTTTGTTGTTCCCAATGCAGTGCGAGAACGGCACAATGTTAGAAATTTTAAATTTAAGTATTTAAATGTGTTTTTTAAATTTTTGACGTGGCCAAACTTTAGCCACGTCAAATTGCTATAGTCAATTGTTGCCCCTGCATTCCCACATTCTAGGAACGCAAAGAAACTTGGAGCCCTTTTCAAGGGCTGAATTCCTTCTAGTGCCATTGGAATACCCCCTTCACTTTCAAAATAATATTAGACCGAATCTTAACCAAAGCTCTATAGGTTTTGGTGTTGTGTTTGCAAAAATGTAAAATATAATTTCAAAGTTTGGAGTTACTTGAATTAATTGTGTGTGACAAAATCAACCATTAACAGTGAGCAACCAAATACTAATACGGACAATGACAATGACGATAATAGAGACAATGACTTCCTCATGTGGTTTCCTTGTTTTCATTCATTCTAGCTAAGCTCTAACAATATCTTAATATCTTTTGTCACTCTAATGAGTAATTATGACCTCCACCTATCTTTACCTCTTCATGACAATTTTCATACAACATCCATAAATAATCAATTCCTCTTCAACTTAAGCCCAATGCATGTGCTCTGAAATTTTGAATAAGTCCACAAAGTTAATGACTTAATTTGTAATCAAGTTGTTGCTACAAGAAATGATGGTATTGTTGTTGCCCATTGGAGGGAGATATTTCAATTTAACATGCTAATGTCTAATTATACATATTTGTCTTATTTGTAAGTGGCACTAATTTATTAAAAATTACAATATTTTAAATTAGTTCAAAATTAATTGAAATATTAAGAGACCTACTTATTTTTTAGGGTTATTTCAGCAACATAGTTTTAAAGTTCATTAAAAATTCACTTTGTTAAAAAATATAGTTTCAATTTCTATTGCTTTTTCTTCCATTTATCAATATTAAAAAAAAATTCAACCATTCTATAGGAACTTGGTAGGCATTCTACATCTAATGGCTTGTATTATTTGTTTTGTTTACTAAAGACATTCCATCTATACAAGTGAAAAATATGTAAGATATGTATACCGCAAAACATTTTTGAACTTTTTAGATGAGACCATTTGTTTCTAATGAATTGACTCTCTTGTCATTGTAGGAGATCTTTAATCCAATTTGCCAATGAATAGTGGTACACTATACAAGGAGAAATTCAAGGTACAGTGAAATTGTAGAATGAATTCCTAATTTTTCTATTTAAGGATGTTGGGATATCTTGAATTATAACTGCAATAATAGCATGGCACTGGCAATTGTATGAGCCTAGGAAAGAGTCAACTATAGTCGTGACCCTCTACCCCTATGCAACATCCCATTGTACATATAAGTTTTTGCAACAAAGATTTTGTTAAGAACAATAGGTCGGAACCCACAAGATGGTTGCAAGAAACCAAAATAATTGCAAAAGGCACTCTAGTAATGAAGTTTATGAAAACTTCAAAAATCCTCAAAGTACAAATCTTGGGATGGAAAATATGATGACCCCCAAACCTAATATTGGTTATATTGAAACCTCAAATTAATTTGTTGAAAAGGCCTCACTTTCTTGTTGCAATTGTCAACCATCAGTAGCAGTTCCATTGAGAAAGTTTTTATGCCATTATAGCCTCAGTTTCTAATTGTGTCCCTTCCTACACTAATCCTACATTTGAACCTCAAAATACTAATTTTTTAAGTTTGAAGAGTTTTCTTGAGGGATTCTTGAAGGTTTAGGGAAGTAGCTATGATCTCAATTTTTGGCAAGAGATTTTGAAAATAGAATTTAAGAGAGGAAAATTGATTAGCTTTTAGGAAATATTAATTTTTTATTCCAATAGGTCCTTTGGAGCAAAATTTATGCTACAATAGGTCCCAAACGAGCAAGGACGGGCACCAAAAAAACTAAAACTTTGATTATTTAAATAAAATTATTTCTTGCAAATTATTTTTTTGTCAATGTATAAAGCTTTTATTCATTTCATTTGGATAAGCAATGTGAAAGTTATTTAGCTTCTTGTTTTGTAGACAATCTTAGCAAATTCTTGTAAAAAGAATGTATTGGATCTATTTTGAATTCAATTTAAACAATTTTTTAGAAAAAAATTTCACGTGATTTAGTTTGCTTTTAGAACAATCTCATTGTTGGGATTAGTGTGTTTCAATTCCATCTTAGAACTATCAACAATTAGTTTTTCCTTCTATCTTGTATCTACTTTAACTTATCAATTTTTAAATCCCCCAAATTTCATCTCAATTCTTTAATAAAAAAAATCTAAATTCACAATCTATAGTATACAAATTTTCAATTAAGAGAATTCAAAGCCTTATAATCTAGTCAGACTAGAAACATAAAAAAACATTTTATTCACTTTAAACGCTTATAGCTTGCAATCAATATAGTCAAAGTTTATAAAAAAAATTCCAAATATTCTCATACTAGCTTGATACAAGATTCTATAGTTGGACAAAAAAAAAAAAAAGGTTTAAAATTTTTGTCGCTTGCATTGAAAAAGATAGTTTGGAGTGTTTTTTGACAAAAAAAAAATGGCCTTGGGATTTTAGGGATTAAATAGTGTAGATATAGACCAATGTTTGGAAAAAACCACCGGTTAGCATAGTTCATTGTTAGCCATCCTTAATTGGTTTAGTTTTTGGATTAAAAAAAACTACTTTCATCTACTTAGGTTGACAAATATGCAAATCTCTAGATCTCCTAATAGCCTAGAATCAAACTCCAAAATAAATAGTTGATTTGGACACATGAGGCCGTAGTATTGGATGGATGACAAAATTTAACCTTTAAGTTCCTTGACTATGTTTTCCTCCAAAAGGCTCGAAAATTGCCATTTTAAGCACAAGTACTAAATTTTGGAAAAAACAACAGTTTTGGACACATGTAACCATAGGATCTTGTAGTAAGCTGGTTTGAAAAGATATGGAAAAAAATTCAGAATTTTTCACTGTGTGGATTGCAAGATATTAGCTTTTGAATTGATAAAAATCCTTTTTTGTCCTTGCAAAAAATCGGGCAGCTGCACTTCACAAGGTCACATTTGTATGCAAAAGTATCCCAAATGGTAGTTACTCTTTGACTTCATTCTTCAGGGCAAATTGGCTACATGCTTGAAAAAATTCAGATCATTTGGAATTGTACAGCATATAGAAAAAAAATAGTAAGTAGAAAGAATTTGAAAATGGCTCAAAATACTAAATTGTTAACTATGGAATTGAAAAATGCCAATCCTAATGGTTGTAATGTTGTAATAGACAATATAAATCCTACAATTTTATTTTTTTCCAATTTTTTTGAAAATTGAATGAAATAAATAATTTCAAAGTTTATTTGAGAATAGACAATCCATAACTGCCCGCAAACTAAAATTCCTCATAACTTTTGACTCATTGATTGAAATGGAATGATTCAAAGCTTTCCACATATATAAAAATCTAGAAAACCAATTTCAAGTTTTTGTTTTTGAAAAAAGTGATTTTTTAAAATCTGCCAGAACTGCCTACATGGTGAAAAAGTAACATTTTAGGCCATAATTTTTAATTCATATTTCCAAATGTCATAAAATTTTGTTCACATGAAAGATATTCCTTGTCCACAACTTTTGTTAATATTTGGGCCTAAAATATGCAAATATCTAGTCACAAGTACCTGCCCAAAATTGCTATGTTGCTAAATATAGCAAGCTGGTCCTTTACGGGTTAATTCAATTGAAAATAAAAACTTCATTTTCCTATAACTTTTGCTATAGGTATCTGATTCTTCTTTTCTTTATATGGATATTACCATTGACATGATCTTGTTGGTTTATCCACCACTCAATGTAGGACTTTGATGGTGATATATTTAATTTATTTGTTTCTTTGCCACTGCTAGCCATTGCAAAATTGCAATAGCGGTTGATGACAATGCTACAATTGATGGTATTCAATCACGGTAGAGAACGCTTCTTGGACTTACATTGAGATAATACACTAATAGTTCAACAAGATTTGCATGTATATTTATGACAAATACAACAAATAAGAATTTCTTGATATGTTAAAATTGGCATCATTTATCCTCTCAACACTTGACAATAATTTTAAAGTATTGGATCTTTTGAATATGTATTCTTCTAAAGTTTGATCTTCAATCATTTTTCACCACTTTTTTTTCTTGCATCTTTGCTCTATATTTTTTAAATTGCCTTCTTTCTTTATATTTTTTTTCTAAATACTTTTCCTACTTCTTTGACATTGCCTACTTACCTTGTAGCTTTACTTTGTATAGTCTTTTTTTTATACGTCTATTTCTCTCAAATTGCCTTTTGTTTCTTTATAAATAATTTTTTTTCCTATCAATTTGTTTTCTCTTAAACTACTAATTGAAGGTTGTTTAAATTGCCTTCATTATTTATTATTATTATCATTGATATTATTATTGTTATATATTTTCTTAAAACTTTGAAAGACTGTTTATAAGAAAGTGTCTTTAAAAGACTTTATAATAGAACAATCAATAAAAAAATGTTTTTAATAAAAAACCTTCTTTAATTAAAAAAGACATTTTAAGACATTTAATATGAATTTTTTTTTCAAAGACTTAATAAAAATATTTAAAAATCTTTAAAAGTCCTTAGAAGTCGTAAAAAGACTTCTTTACAAATTAAGAATCTACCTGTAAGAAGTCTTTTTGGCAAGGAAAACTTTTAAAGTCTTTTTATGTATTTATATTAAATTTTTTTGTTAAAAGACTTAATAAAATGTCTTTTTTAAATGAAAAACTTTCTTTTTAATCAAAAGTCTTTTAAAAAAAAACAAAAAAACAGAAGTCTTTTTTAGTAGAAAGCTTTCTTCTAAATAATTTTATTTATTTATTTTTTTTAATAAAATATATATTTTTTAATAAAACATATATAAGTAATAAATTTTTTAAACTAAATAGTTTTTTTCAGTGAAAAAAATGTTTTTTTTATATGAAAGTGTTTTTCACAAAAAAGAGTTTCTAACAAAAAAAAAGTGGTTTTCATTCAAAAATAAAATTTAAAGTATTTTTCATAAATTTTTTAAAAAGGTATTTTATTTAAAAAGTGTTTTTAATAAGAAAAGTGTTCTTTGTTTTATTTTTTTTAAATAAAAAATATTTTTAATTTAAAAAAACCTTCAATTAAACAATTGTTTTTAATAGAAACATATTTTTAATAAAAGAATAATTTTAATATAAAAAGCATTTTTTATTCAAAACATCTTTAATAAAAATGATTTCTAATGAAAAGGTTTTTAATTCAAATAAATAAATAAATAAATAAAATATATTCTATTAAGTCTTTTATTATGAAAATCTATTAAGACTTTTAAAGACTAATTAGGACTTTTTATTAAATCATTTAATAAAAAAAGTCTTTATAAAAAAGCTTAAGAGTTTTCCTTTTAAATAAAAGACTTAAGATGAAGTCTTTTCTTAAGAAGTCTTTTAATACTCTTAAAGACTTTAAAGACTTCTAAAGATTTTGTATTAAGCCTTTTAATAAGAATTGACTTGATAGTTATTCAAGCGCCTCATTTTGCAGAGGTACACTAATTTCTCCTAATAGTAAGTGCAATGCTAATTTATCAAAGTCCCCAAATTTTGAATTAGTGCAAGTTGAAATATTATTATGTTACAAGTAGAACCTCTTTTAGCACATGGGATTGGAACTATGCACTAAGAGAGGTTTATGCATTTAGAAAGGTTTAATGAATGACCACCTAATAGATGTCAACTTCCAATATTATTTTTCAAAAAAGTGTCCTTCAAATTGGGCCCACCTACAAACTCAATAATTAAAAATTATACACTAATTGAAGATGCACTCAGAGAGGATCTATTTGTATACCAATTTTCACCATAATAAAAAAAATTGGTGACACTAATTTTCAAGGTGAATTTAATTTTTTCCCTCATTAGTAGGACATATTATTGTAGTGCAAAGGACCATTTACAATAGTTTTTCACATGGAAGTTGATGTTTTTTGTAACCTTTTTGTCAATATAGTCTTAGTTTTGCTATTTTCTCTTAAAAATCATGAAATACATGAAGGTCCTTGTTTTTGTTTTCAAATGACCTTATAATGCAATTATGCTTATCATAATGTATTTAAGAAAATGTGCAAAAATTTGAGTCTTGTTGCTAATAATTTAGCTACTTATATTCTACTAAAAAATAGGCTTGTGTAATTCAAATTTCCATAAATCTGAAGGATATCTACTAGAAGTACTTGGAACTATAAACAATGCTAGTTAAGATTCTAACAATATGTTGGAAATTTAATGATAAACATTAAATTTATAGGTTCAAGTTATTTTTTGACTACTTGAATCATTTGAATGAAAAGCTAGAGCTATCAAGATTTTGTCTATCATGTATGACTAACTCCTATAAACCTATGTTCCATCACTTGTACTCAAAGGTATGGTCCTAATATTATCTAATTTAGGGATCTCGTATTACTTTGGCCAATAGAACCTAATTCTCCCGCAAACGTCTATCTTTTAGACACCAAATATAACGTAAACACTATCTTTATGTCTTTTAAACTATAAATTTCACTAAAATTAAGCAAAAGAATCCCGAGACCTAGATGACAACCCAAGGCTTTTACCTTCAATTTGACATTTTCTCAATGTGCCCATATGTCCATCCATTTTAATCAATATTAATGGCAATCTTGATTAATTCAACAAATTCTATCTTCCATGCATTCTACAATTTATAAATTACCTCTTCTTCAACCATAAGATGTGTTTATTCCATTTGAATCTATCTCTTATCTTCTCTTATCATTTTATTTTGTGTGCTCATCCATTTAGTTTTGGTTTCAATACAAATGGAAAAAATTGTACCAATCTCTCCTTAGAACATTGATAACAAAGATTTGACCATGGCATTTGCTTTATCCATCCATGAATTCACAATGCTCCACTAACAATGCTCCACATCACCATATACTATGGGTGGATAATTGTTGTGTATACCTTCATCAATTTGGACCTCCAACAGTTAGTTGAGAGACTCTAAAAAAGTAAATGAGACTCCAAAAAATTGACTAAGCAACCAAAATAGAAACTAAAATATCAATATTTTGAAGTATCAGTTGAGATGCTCCAAAATAGTGCCTCAGATACAACAAAATAGTGATGAGAGACCAAAATAGATGCTCAAAATAATAGCTGAGAGCTTCAAATACAGAATGTAAGAAATAATAGTATGGGGGGTATATCCAAAATTGTGTTGTGCCATTACAAGGTTTGGGGACTCAAGAAGTGCCCTCTAATTTTGGTATCACTATGAAAATAATTGTCATATTCAAAGTATACTTCTAGAGCAAGAAAAGGTGTATGAAGTTGTAATAACATGTATGAAGTTATTAGGTAGTGTAGGCAAGGACAGGCTAGAGGGAGCAATGTGACATAATTATTTAAAGGATGAATGTTTGTCACTCATGTACAATATGTTGACAATCCTTGCAAGTTTGAGATATTAACACATTATTTAATTATGACCAACTACTCCTAGAATTGTCTCTAGCATGCTTGTGGTTTAGGTGCTAGAAACAAAATTGTCATACACACATATTCATATTAGAGTTTTTTGGATTGCAAATATTAGTGAACCATACTTGAGCAAGTTTAGGTGTCACTACAAGATTTACAAGTTGTTTAAAAAAATTCATATTGCTTTAGCTATATAGTTAAAAAAACATAATCCTCCTTTACAGGCTATGCAAAAGGGCAATGCAACTCAAAATTGTTGTGACAATCTTTGTAGTCTCATATGTACAAATCCTCATACAAAATGGTCAAGTCTATTAATTGTTAGGTTTAGACCTATAATAGAAACACACGGTAGTGAGATATTGTTTATTTGCTCCAAACAAGTCCCTTCTCTCTAATGAAAGCATGTTGGCAAGTATTTGTGCATTACTATATTTAGCTTACCAAAGACTATGGAAGTCTTTTCTAGTAGTAAAGATCAATAGTTTAAGAGCTTTCCACACTTTCAATGTCCTATGTCCTTCATCACCCAATACTCCAAATCAATGAAATTGCTTTGATTGAGAGTACCACCAATGGGTGGGAATAGGAAAAATATTATGTCCTTCACAAGCAAAGTACAAATTTAAATGAAAACCAAGGTACCCAATTCAAACATAACTTGAGTACCCAAACTAGCTTGAGGGGCACTCCTTGAGTCCTAACCGGCTCTAATGCTTAAACCACACCCTAAAATAAGTTTCAAAATGGTTAATACACATATTGAAAATTGTTAATGAGTGAGATATGTCAACTTTTGATTATATTAGTGTTATTATAGTACATGTGCTATGCTTCAAAGCTTACATAACTTGAGGATTTAAGTCTCTAACAAGTCTTTATGTTTCTTGTTGGTTAACGAACTTGAATATTTTTTGGAATATAAATAATACAATTTCAACTCCATTTCTTTTACTTTTAACACTTTGGGAGGTCTCGGGGGATGCACTTAGTTCTACTACAACAAACCACGTGCAAACAAGTGGTTTCTAATAAACTATAATTTCAACCTAAAATTTTGAGCATTGTTTAATAATGACTATAGGTTTCTATTGCCAAAATTTTCAACTCAAATAAAATATGAAATGATTTCTAGAAGAGGTTAAAAATGAACTAAAATGGCATGTTTTTCAACTCAAATAATTATAGAGAACACATTTACATGACCATTGAATCAATTTTCAACTCAAAATGAGCTTTCGATAGAGAATTATTTTTAGGAATTTTTTGTTCATTTTTTAGACAATTTTTTCTTATATAATATAGGATGTGAAAGTTATTTTTTAGTTCTACAGTGTATACTTTTATTTCAAAAATTTGTAACTAATTATTATTAACAAATAAAAATACCAATAATTCAAAATATAAACTTTCAAAGGAGAAAAATCTATTTGATTTTTCTGTTTAATTTGTTTAATTTAAAATTCAAAAAATAAATAGGGGATCCAAAGTTTTGTCCACGTGTAGTTTCTAATGGACACTCTAAGTGAATTCCCCGACGGGAGGGTTAGCCTTTGAATGTAACCGTTTACTTTAAAGGCTACCTATGAGCTGTTTCAAGCATTATAATTTCAAAACTTTGTACCCCTATTGTGGTCTCATATTTATGAGAATAAAAAAACCGATTGTTCATTTCTAGCTTCTTTCTCTATACATCTCTTTGCTATCTTGTTTTTACTATTATCTATTTAGCCTTCAAATTAGCTACAATCCAATTAGTGATGTTTTGGATGTACCCACCTTAGAAAAACTCCAAAATAGCAGGCTGAGATATTCTCAATTAGATGAAAGACCACGGTGCCCCTTGTCCTATGTGTCACTTGTATTTTTCCCTTAATATAAAAATTGTCCTATGTGTTGACCACTTTAGTGTTCTCACTATATTCACCCTAAGTTTCATCCATTCAAGCTTCAATAGTATAAAGAAGATCTAAAGATGAAAGAATAATAAGGACAAGCATCATGAGAACTTCAAGACCTAACCCAAGAAGCAGGGTTGCTAAAATGTGAGCAGGGAGCAACGAGCGGTGAGCAATGAGCGGTCACATTTGAGTAGTAAAACAATTTTTTATTATATTTTTTAGATTTCATAATCATCAATAACTACACATTTAGAAATGAGATTAAAATAAAAAATAAAAAATAAATTTAGGTCACTTATTTCATCCATTGCTTTGGATGGATGAAAATGTTGATGGATGAATGTAAATGAAAGTTGATAGATAAAAAAGAAATTGGCCTCAAGGTTTTTATGTTAAATGAATTAGCAACATCATAAAGTATATGGATCCCTAGTTTGAAGAACTCATCCGAAGGTTTCGCGTAAAGAGGATTAAAATTAGTACAGAGGAAATGAATGGAGATGAATGTATATGAATGGATGTGGATGAATTGTTATGGACATGATTTTGTTTGAATGAAATACATCTATTGTTCATTGCATCTGATGAGAATAAGTTTGGATGACTGCTGAGTGCCTAGGTGGGACAATGGGACCCAAAATGCAATTGTATGTCACTTCTAAAGCATAGATTTGAGATTCAGGGTATAATATTAAAAAATACCAAAGATAAGATTTTATTACATCTTAGCTTTCTAATCGAGGAAAATAAATATTTTCATCTTAGAATGCAATCTCTCAATTTGCCTACTTCTACTTTAGCAAACTTTAAAATACATTTCATGAAATAATATGAACAATACTATTCACACACTCTCAAAATAAAAAACACTAAGTCCTTCATGAATGTCAGATGCACACTTTTTAGTTTATATTAATTTTGTAAATTTTTTTGTTCTTTGTACATAAAAAGACATGTTTGAAATTGTAACCTTGGGTACACTCCCCATGTCATCTAAACATATAAAACTATTTCTTATAAATATCAAGAGTATGAAATATTCATAGATATAAATATATAAATATTTTCATATATATCTTTAAAAACTTCAAATAGAATGATTTGGTTAGAGTCTCTCAAATGACACCTCACAAAGAATGAAGGGAGAATCTATTGACATTGGCACTAGAAAATGGCTCCTCGGTACCGAGGAGCATTTTTGGTCTTTCGAGGACCTTCATTAAAATCAGATGTCTTCGGCACCAAAATAGGGATCTTCAAAATAGAGGAGGATTGCTCTAGGTTCCCAGGAGCTTTCACTTGATTCCCAGGAGCCTTCTTGCACTTCTAAAGAAATGTCATACAATCTCTACTAACATATGCCCCTTCCCTCCAATTTTAAAATGCAATCTCCATGTTATTTAAACACGTAATTATTTCATTTAAATATCAAAGGTAGAAAATGTTTATAGGAAATATTATATAAATATTTCGAAATATATTAAAAGAAATTAAAATGGAATGGTTTGATTAGAGTCTTTAAAATGAGGTCCCTTAAAAATTCAAGGGAGAATCCCTTGATGTTGGCATTAAAATTTAAAAGACAGTGTCCTCATGAAGTTGGCACTAAAAAATGGCTCCTCGGAACCAAAGAGCATCTTTTTGGCTTTGAAGGATCTTCATTAAAATCCAAAGTCTTTGGCACTAACGTAAGGCTCCTTGGAATCAAGAAGCCTTTATTGAATTCCAATGAGCCTTTATTTGATTGATTGATTCCACACAGCCATTTTCGTGGCTTTAAAAGCGTTTCAGAAATCCAAAAACATTAAATGGCCCTTAGTAAAAAATTGAGGATAAAGAATATTTGTACCAACAATCATGAACCACTTCATTTTGAAGTGGAATGGACTACTTTATTTTGAGTTCATTTCTGATTTTGAATTCTAGTTCTATTGCTCATGAAAAAACAAGATGGAATTCATATATATATATAATTCTGTAGCATTGAAGGCATTTATAAGGATATAAAGTGATTCTATCCAAAATGGAAGAGACTAACTTCTATGTAAAATCACTTGATTTTAATTTTCCAACAAACAAAACCCTCCAAAACCCATGCTTATAGGGAATGCGGAGTTGGAAATACCAACTCCGAAGATAATACACTGCAGATGTAATCCACAAGTGTACAAGTCCTTTATTTAAATTTTTTATATAATTACTCATTTGAAGTATCCACAAGGTACATATACTCAACCTTAATTGGAATCTACTCCATCTACAATACTAATTGCATCACTGCTGTAGTCTTCCTTGCTCTCACTTTCACAACTATCCTCCATAGCCTCCACATCCATATACTTGAAGGCCCCATTGCATAACCTTGTTCTCCTTAGTACTGCCATTGGTGAAACCTCTTTTGCAGTAGCCACAGCTATTGCTTCAGCATAAACAGGAAGAAACCATGGCATAGGTGGACTATGCAACAAGCTCACCAACCTACATAAGAAGGTACATGACAAATAAAATCAACAACTATTGGAAATAGAGACAATGATAATCAAAAATCAAACACAATGATGGTATGAAAGTTTAAACTTACGGACCGAAGCGATTTTGTGCAATCGGCGTAGGGCTCTTAGCACCCCTGCTAGCTGGGCTGTTATCATCTTCCTCGCTAGATGATTCACGATACTTTCGCTTGGATCGAACAGAATGTGCTGTAGCCTCGGGGATGTGAAGGGGAGCAAGAATGTGCTCAAAAATTGAGGAATCTGACTCGAGCGCTACGATATGCCGGCCAGCCCTTTTGCACGCATGAATACTGGCCCTTAGTGCAGTTAAAACAAACAGTTAGGGAGAGTTTTTTATTTGAATAGGTCTAGGAACAAATAAAAAGAAATATGCAACAAATAAATATAAGAATTTTTATCGACTTTAGTCTTGAAGCAGTAAAAGAACCTGTGGATGCATTGCAATGAAGCACTACGTCACCAGGCTTCGAAAAACTCTCGATGAGAATTTGAAGAAACAAGGGATCTTTTCCCCGAGCACCTCTCTACGGGATGCCATCTTTCTTCAGTTGACTATTGACTGTGGTGAAATTGTGCACAAGTCCTTCTCCTATTGTACAACCATTGACAAAACCACATAATTTCAAGGAAGCTTGATTGTCTAAAGTAAATTACCGAAGAACAGCCAGTACCACTAAAAATCCATTTCCAATAGCAATCTATTTAGGAAAATCCAGTCCATTAAATTTAAATGTATGAAGAGCAAGATTACTGAAACAAAATTAGTGGTACATTTCCAAAAAAATATAGCTCTGTAGCCTCTTTGAAATCGAGGAGGGTTACATCACAACATTTTCAGTCCATAATACCAATTCTGTATCCCATTAGAGTAATAATTGTAACTGAAGGTAACTAAATCATCAATGATGGTAAGCTGTAATAATTGAAGTGATCTATCCATGTAAAAGATAATATACCAGTTAAGTCTGTGCCATGCCCACTTTGTTTTTGATTATCGTCAATTGAAAAAGTTGATTCCACCTCCTTGCCTTTGTATGAAACTCGAACATACAATACAATCCAAAAACGCTTTGTCTGTAAAAGCAACAAATAGAGAAACGTATAATTATTACATGAGGTCAAGGTAACCAACTAACTAACAAATTTACAATGAAATGAGGAGTCTTAGAATGGCTAAATGTTGCTTACGGTGTGCTGGATGTTCCTGTACGAAGTCAGGCGTAACTCATTAACTCCCCACCAGTCGTAGATGCACTCGAAGCCATGAATTTTGGCAAATTTGTCGACTCCACGTCGCGTCCTGGGATTGTCCGGGAGAAACAACATTACCGCTCCATTATCCTGAAGCATACCACTCGCAAATTCAAAGATGGACTCTACGAAGTCGGGAGTGTAGACGTTCCATGATGGAATAGTACACGGTGGTTGTGACACATTTGGTACCGGAAAGCCATTAGGGACATCACCAATGATGAGATCAAAGCAAGCTTCGCGTTGGCTTCGTCCACCAATTGGACAATCTCGACCTCTACCGGCCTGGTAGACACCAAAACATACTTGTTAATTAAAGAATCATGAACACCAAGGGAAAAAAATACAACAAGAAAACAGGCAAGCAATTAAGTGGTTACCTTTTTTGCAAAGTCAAGTATTTTGATCTGTTGAGGAGACTGCTGGTTGTTCTTTACCACGTACTCGATGGCCTCGTGGATGGAGTATTGAAGAACAAGGCGACTGACATTTACGCTTGTGGATACCGAGGGGAGGGTGCTTGCAGTCTGCCACTGTGAGGGTGCAAATACAACTGTAGATGAAGATTGGAGCACAGGAGGGCCTTGTGATGAGGCCACTGCGACAACCTCCGCTTCCACCACTGCAACATCACCTTCATGTTCGGATGTGGCTACAGATGCTTTCTCACGTCGAGGCTTCTTTGTAGCCGGGTGTACTCTCTGTTTCTTTTTCGTCTTATTATCGGTTGGCGGCTCTACGACTTCTTGGTCTACTTCATCGTCGGATAATTCTTCAAGAGGAGTCTTCGTACTAGCTGCCTTCTCTGTTTTTTCTTCTGCAGGTGCATAAGATCTCTTGCATTCCAAGTACCATGGACATGCAAGAAGCTCTTCGGTAGAAAAACGACGAATCTGTGAGGTAGTGAAAACACATGTAGGCAAGGTTTTGTCTACCCATGCTCCAAATAGTTTGGGCATTGCCCTCTTGGCAATGCCTCCTTTTGGAGCTAACTCACGAAGGAAGTACTTGCAATAGAAGCAAATCATAGAAAGTCACATAATATAAGTTTGAAATGAATCCTCAAAAATCACATAGAATGAAAAACACAATTGAAATGCTGGCTAATAAAAATACCGGTATACGCATCGGAGCATAATGTGCTCCATTCCATCTTGGCCAAAAAAATGGCAAAGTACGTGAGTACTTCGAATTCTTGCCAAATAACTCATAAAAGGCGTGATCCCAAAAAATGATTCGGTAACGCTCAATGTAGTCATCAATCCGGTCAAGGCTATCATCAGCATCCCAATTCACAATGATGCGCTTTGAAGCTATTGTTGCATTGAAGTATGTAGTAGCAGCCTCTTCTAGCTGGAAGATTTCCACGGAATTTTTCAATTTCATATACAAGTGAAAAAATGAAAGCTCACAACATGTGACTCATAGACAGGTAATTACAATATATTGTGTGGTCCAAAAAAATGTAGAGAGCAAGTCACCTACTCACCTCTGCCCAGAAAGTTGCCTTAGGCAACCAATTTTTAAGTTTCTCCTCGGTTGCCACAGGAATCGGAAATCGAAGGGCCGCTCGGTTCATATAGCTTGAATTCCACCAAGACAACCAACGACTCTTATAAGCTGGCAAGACGATGGTTGCAGCTAGGTGTTGGAGCTTATCCAGAGTCATGTCCGGACGTTCGTGTTTGCTCCAGTGGAGATTGATCTATAAAACAAGAGAAGAAGTAATTCATAGTCAGATTCCTATGACACGACCAAAATGATCTTCAAGTGCAACTAAATGTGACTTGAATTCAATTTAAAATGAATAAAACTAATGAGACCCACCTCTTCTAGCCACCTTGTTCCATGCTTCGGATTCCCCACCGCACTGAGCTTATCAAACTCAGACCGAAAAGATTTCACTTTTGCATTGGCTGCCACTTTCATAACATCATGCAATGCTCTTGAATCCCTCTCCTCTTCATTTTTTCGTTCTTCATATAAACCGGCAGCCTCATCCGCAGCAGCTGACACTTCTTGCTACAAAGGATAGAAAGAAAAATTCAAATTGTATATATTTGTATCTTTTATTTATTTCAAATAGTGTTTGCAATTCTTACCCGATATAGGAACTTGATGAAGACATCGGAGGTAAGCGGATACCAAGGATAAGGTTTACCCCTACTCTCACAAGTCCGATAATCTTCTTCTGTAAGAAGGTCTTTGAAGTCTTCCAACTTCAATGATCCATAAGTGTTGATTCGATGAAGCCGGTGTACGACATTGGTCTTCACATGCGTGTTTCCCGTAGACCTAAAAAGATTTTGTGTCAAGTAAGTATAGACTATAACAAAGAGAATGAGGCATAATATAATATGGAAAAGGTATTCTAACACAACAATCCCAGGAAATATACTATAGAAGGGTTTTGCACACTGACTTGTTTATATCATTCATGGCATTCATCAAGATTCCTGTAACGCCTTTGGTCTCAAGGACAATAGAGTCAACCCAGATATGCCACTTTTTTTCTGAAGCATGCATATTGCTGATGTAATTCGTCCATGCCATAAGCCGGTGATTACCGTCCCAAACAAAAAACATAAATCCGGCTAGGCATGAGCGGTCCTCGTGGCTCTTCAACTGCTCCTCAAAAGCTGCATTCTCTGCAATCCAGATAGCATCCCAACCACTGGAAATCTCCTCGGTGACCATTTGAGAGAGTCCCTTGTCATTGGTTATCGATACATACATCACCCTATCACCTTCTCTATACTCATGCACAAACTTCGATTGAAGGCGTACAACATCTGTTTGAAGCACTGGCCTCACTATTGGAAGTGAGATTATTCTATACAATGGAATCTTGAAACGACATGACTCATGTGGTTTGAATCGCAACTCCCGTATAATTGAGTTGGAGTCAACTCTTTCTTTCAACCGCCAAGCGTCTCTTGTCTCCGCACATGTCAACAACGGTGGTTCCTGAAATTTCACAATTAATATTCCAAGTAAGTTATACAAGCGCTGAAGTTCCTAAGCTGTCCTAAATATAGTCATATCATATAACAAGTCAACATGCTCATAATCCTATTTGATTTACCTAGGGAATATGACAACCCAACCAATAGCCGTTCAGGTGGACTTAAACGCAGGGACATGTAGACAGGCCAGGCCTCCTTGATTTCAAGGAACACAAAAACATCTGTCTATCTAGTAGTTCAAGTGGACTTAAACCCAGGGACATGTGGACAGGCCAGGCCTCCTTGATTTCAAGGAGCACAAAAACATCCGTCTATCTAGTAGTTCAAGTGGACTTAAACGCAGGGACATGGGGACAGGCCAGGCCTCCTTGATTTCAAGGAGCACAAAAACATCCGTCTATCTAGTAGTTCAAGTGGACTTAAACCCAGGGACATGGAGACAAGCCAAGCCTCCTTGATTTCAAGGAGCACAAAATCATCCATCTATCTAGTAGTTCAGGTGGACTTTAACGTTGGCACCTGGAGACAGACTAAGCCTCCTCGATTTCAAGAAGCACTAAGACGTCCAACTCTATATTAGTTTAGGTGGACTTTAACGTTGGCACCTGGGGACAAGCTAAGCCTCCTCGATTTCAAGAAGCAGATTTACATCCAACTATATACTAGTTTAGGTGGACTTTGACGTGGGCATATGGGGATAGACTAAGCCTCCTTGATTTCAAGGAGCATAGAAACATGGAACTATGTAGTAGTTCAGATGGACTATATCGTAGGCACTTGGGGATAGGCTAAGCCTCCTCGATTTCAAGGAGCACAAGAACATGCAACTATCAACTTGTGTAGATTTTCAATAACTTAATTTCTGTAAATTTCATGGAAAATGATTAGTCAATTCCTCGGTAAATAATGAAGGGTTTGTAATGTAAAAGGCATCTAAAAACAACAAGAAACGCTCTTCGAAATCGAGGAGCTCTAATGTATTTCATTCTGAACCTGCAAGATCCCCGACTTCTACGGTCTGAAGTGATTTCCGTGAAATTAACGATCTACATAAGAAATTATACTATTTGATTGAACCAAATTTGCTTGAGTATAGGCTAGGACCCCTCCTCGATTTCGAGGAGCGATAAGACGTCGCTCGTTGGACAAATCCACTAAGGCTCCTCGGAATCCGAGGAGGCTCTTATGACTCCTCGGAATCCTAGAAGGCACCTACAACCTGAGGCCTCGAACCTACGTAAAAATGCTTCTCGGATTAGAGGAGCACAAAAACATACAACTATTAAATCTAATATAATCAAAATCCTAGACCAACTATTAATCAACTTCGTCCTAGTTTCGACAGTGACAATAATGTCGATGGTCATCATTTAATAAATCACATAATAATCTATTAGACCTTGGGCACTATGCTTCATTCAATATGCCGATACTCCTCCTCGACTTCAAGGACCCTAGGTTCATAAGCAACTCTATCTGAATAGATATTCCACGGACAGGAAATTGCTAAATTATATAGGTATAAGCCTTAATTTTTGTAATCTCTAAATAGACCTCGGGACTCTTTTGCATGACCATGGGTTCACATGGAAAAACAATTAGTCATCTTTAAATTCAACAAGTTCCAACATCAACTGCTGACAATCCCACGAGAACAACTCTTAACAGCTTCTACTATTATTTGTCACTCATTATCTATTATAATTTTGATCATTTAAATCCGTAAACCAATTTTCATCAACGTATACTATTCCAATTTTTAATGGTTCAACTTTGTAAACCGACTCACAATAATTGAGGCAATCTAGTTCTAATGGGTTGATAGAGGGCTCTTGTGGCACAAAGGGGACTGGAATAAAATTAACGAAACAAAATATTTGAATTTAGAATCTATCTATCACAAGAAACTCACAATCAGCTCAGCTGGAGCCTGGATGGGGTTGATTATAATCTCTGCACCGCCTCCATGCAGCTCGACCTCTCCTACAGATGCGCCTTCTTGTTTGTTGGTTGTCTGCATATAAATAAACATGATTTCAAATCAGCAACTACAATAAATTGAAATTCACTCAAATCCCCCAATTAGGCAAACTCACAATTAATGCAGATGCAGTTTCATTGTTGTTGGGCACGATTATTTTCTCTGCGAGGCCTCCATGATGGTCGACGTCTCCCTTGGATTCCCCTTCTGGTTTGTCCATTGCCTGCAAACAGAAAAACATGAAATCAAACTCGATAGAGGAAATTACCTAAAACTACACAATTATCATATTGTCCACCTTTAGGGCAGGGTTATCCACATTCATAATACCAATCAAATAACATATGTCACCGTGAAAAAAAATAAAAAGTATGAATTCACTAATTCTTGTGTAAACAAGAACAAGAAGCTCAACTCTCACAAGTACGAACAAAACAAAATCATGGAGTCCAACGTCTGATAAATCTAACAAAATAAGATGCAACTGATGGGTTTTGGTCACCCGCACTGGGGTCGCGGTTTCACATAATCAAAACAACTGTGCCGCAGAATTTGTGAACAAACTGTAGTTTCAATGTAAAAGCTAAAAACTGAAAATTATTTCCCTGCTTGTACTGCCGCTAAAAAGAACCACTGAACAAATCTGTACATTGATATAAGTTCATTTCCTCTACTCCCCCTCTTCTTGCTCCAGAGTTGATAACCCTACATACTCTCCAAAGATGATCGAAAGAGCAACAACAAATGACATCTAAACAAGCATTCATAGCGTAATCAACTTTACAATTTGGTAAGGGTTTAACCGGATCACAAGCTAGGCGTTTTTGAGTCACAGGCTAGCAAGTACATACATTCAATTCGAACATTGCATCCCAGACATTACACGTCACAAGCGGGCTCCAACAGAAGTTACCCCTCCTTGATTCCGAGAGAGACTTCAGAGACTTTTTTTGCAAATAGAATAATAGAATTAGTCACAGAGCTGCATGGTGAAATTTGAGTGGTTCCTAATGAAAACCTCGAACACTGTTGTCCATACATTCAATGCAGTAAACTTCAAAGTCATTTGGCCTGCTTACCACCTACTTCATATGTCCTAGTTTTTGAACTCTTTCAATGTGAGGTTTATCAAAATCTGGTCAAATCATGGATACAGGGTGAGATTTGTAAACTCCACTAGAAAACAAGGGCTCAAACAGATACGAATCAGACAAGAGGACCA
Source organism: Antitrichia curtipendula (assembly GCA_951230915.1). Taxonomy (NCBI): domain Eukaryota; kingdom Viridiplantae; phylum Streptophyta; class Bryopsida; order Hypnales; family Leucodontaceae; genus Antitrichia; species Antitrichia curtipendula. The sequence goes on along the minus strand of OX579638.1, from coordinate 25,660,532 downwards.
CTGTTTGCAAAGTAACCTACTGATCCCTCTATGCTGCACTTTGACTTGATCCTCATTTCTTGATCCTTCTTGGATGTTCGCTGGTCTCACAATCATTCTCACAATTCCTGTGAATCTCACAATTCGTTTCACAATAAACCTTAAAATCCTTAACCATAGCCAAACACACCCTAATGAAAAACGACATGCTAGCAGTTCCGTATATAAAGTTAAGTGAGAAGAATCTGCTCGAATTGTAAAGAGCATGCTAGAGCGTATGTATTTGATCAAAAAAGGGTACGCCTTCTCGACAAAAAGAAACAAGGCTATGCTAAATCGCCCTCTCAAGTAAAGAGCATGTTCAGTAATTTGTCGCCTGATCAAGTGAAGACTATGGGCTCTGATTTGTCACATCCTAAGGATTTTCTAATGGACTTTATACCTGTTGGTCCAGAGCTTTACCCGGTCCTAATTTATTCTAAATTGGGATCCCAGATCTCAATGGTTCCCAGGTCTTATTCTCCCACGGAGCTTCATACAATTCAGTTGAATCGCAAGTTCCAACAAGCACCAGCACGAGGGCTTATTAACAAATGACAAAAAGTTAACATGATCCACATGAACATTCCAAAACTGCAGGTTGTCAAGTTCAGTCGCACCGTGGACTTGAAAACTTGAGGCCTCTACAAGTGACGACTTGAACACAGAACTTACGATGTGTTGATATAACAAGTTTATGAAGTAGTGTCAACTGCAGGCATTAAACAGATATTCAAAGTACCGGCAAAATTTATATGAGATTTGGAACCCTTCTTCCATATAATCTAGACAAGCAAGATACACTTCGTGATCACGGATAGAGAATGACGAATTTTATGTGATTTTAGCTTGGAGGAAGATTCTAGACATATTCAAATTGCACTTTGTCCGATTACTACAGGGGGCAGATGACAGTCTAAAGTGTTTGCTATCGAGACACCAAAGCAGTCGACAGCTTCCACGCAAATTCGTTCCCAAGCAAAGTCCGACTGAATTGACGATCATAGGAATTCAGAACTTGGGGACGGATGAGCTCCAAACCCAAATTCCTCCATCCTCTTCAATCGCCAGCCGTGCTACCTCTAGTTGTCTGCCCTGGCAGTTCTCCAGGGATGAAATCCATGTGCATCACTTAAACAGTGATCCGTGCAAAAAATCCTAAACTTCAGTGACATTGTCGGCTGAGGGCTAATTTCAGTGGCATCGACGACCGGCGGCCAAGAACAATGCCGTCCGGCGCTCCGTTGCTGTGTACCGCCAATCCCTAGTGCAAGGACAAGGTTTACATAACCTTATACTTGGATACTTGGACTACTAGTCGGGCTGCTCGATTCCGAAGAGGCCAGACCGCCGCGTTACTCTAGGACCAGCCGTTTCCAGCTCCAGACTGCAATATTGCTCCACGTGACCGACCGTTTACTCCTCGGAACTGACCATGAGCTCCTCGATTTCGAGGTGCTCTAAGAGATGTGCTCACCTCAATAAAAACCCAACCCTATCTCCTTACTACCGTCCTAATCGTGCCTTCACTCTAGTCCATTAGCATCGACTAAGTAAAGAGAATAACTCACCGAAGCAGATTTTGGAGCAGTGGCCGCGCTTGTTTCTTGTCCGCCGCCTCCACCGCCCTCATGATGCTCGGCCTGTACGATCTCTCCCGAGATTGCGCCCTCGCCAACCTCCATTCTCTGAAAAATGGAGAACCACTCAATGCTGTGAGCGGAGCTCACGCACAGCGATGAAGAGAGAAGGCTGCCGAACAGCCGGGTGTTTAGGGTTTTGGGACCGGAGCTCACGAACAGGGCTGAATGGAGCAGGCTGTCGACCAAGGGTTTGTTTAGGGTGGTTTGACTGCGATCAGGGTTTTTTTAAACTTCAAATTTCGGCTAAAGATATCATCGCATGGACAAATCCAAGAACAGGAATTATATAAAATATTTGTTCTATTATATTTGGAAAATCCTAAGATTAACATGTGGGACACTCTTTGTATGCTCCAGGATATAATATAATATCTGAAAATATAGAGGACTTGAAAAACATCTAATTGCATTGGTTAATAATAATTTGGAAATATTTTTAATGATTTATCTACCATTCAAGAAACAAATATAGCTAGTCACTCGCAATAAAATTTGTTGCACGATAATTGTAGAGAACGATTACAAACATGAATAAATAGCTATTCACTTTTGTACAAATTAATCACGGCAGGCCTCCAGTTGTCACAATAGATAGATGAACATACCAACTTCGCCGTAGGTGAAAATATACCATTTTTTGATAAACTTGATCGGTGGACATTCTCTTCCTCCTCATCCAATCTATCTACCTTGAAAGTATTTTCATCATTGTTTTCTGTCAAATTGTCCCTAGAATGAATATCCCCAACTTCGACTCCATGATCCTCATAGGACAAGGTCCGCACAGTGCTGTTACTCTGAACGCCATTAATCCTATGCAAGCGTCTAACCATCTTTGCTCTCTCTAACTGTTTCTTACTAGAAAATTGAAGACCAACCTTACATCTCTTCCTACAAGAGCCCTCTGGCATCCCTCTAATGAAAAATACAACAACACTTATGCTACTCCTTCTTTGGTAACTTTACAATATCTCGAATATATAGGAATTTTATCTTGTGATGAATGTATTCTCCATGGACTGATTAAGGCTTCGTGCAACCGAATGACATCTAATTAGCTAAATATGAATGGTCACTGAAAACATCCAGTTCTTGATCAACTGTCTTATGATCACTCTTAGATTTTATGATATCACTCCTACATTAATGAAGTCTTCATTTTGGTGGCTTCTGACGTGTGATCTTTTCTGTATGCGACGCTATCTGTAGTTAATCATTCCAGAAATTGTTTACTTATAAACGAAATCAATTTAATCTAATGCTAGTTGTTCAAGAAATCCAAAGATCTGATCTTCTGAATTTGAATTTCAAACTAATACAATCCGATATATAATGACTTAAATTCGTTTGTACTGTCTAACAGTCAATTACTAGAAGGCTTTAGGATTTTTCACCGTTAACAACTACATTAAGCAGAAGTTTGAGGGGAAATTTGAGCATGTGTTGTAGATTGCATGCTCCTCCAAATATAGACATGGCAGTAGTTCATGGTGACAGGTCTAGCATTCCAATTTCATTTCCTTATAGAGATGATGGTGTGGCATGGGTATTAGCTTCGGTTCTTAGTGTGAGGTTCAATCTAGAATTGGTGTCCATGTGGATGGAGGAGGAGCTATTCAATTCCGAGGGAGTAGAAATTGTTTCAACTGTCATGCAAATGAAACTCAAAAATGACACAGGAGATGTTTGGAAGCTCAAACCTGGCAGTTACCATATCATGGGTACTCCAAATGTGGTCAGGTCGATTTCAATAGATATTCTTACGCCAGGATCTGCAACCTCTCTTCTGCAAATGTCTTCAGGAATTCCTGTCAAAATAGAGCCCTCAAATCACAGCCACATTGATCTGTCCGAGTCTTCTGATGATGAGACTATTCTTGTCAGCGAAACGTCCCTAAAATTGTCTCCGATACTTGAGATGGACAATGACATAGATGTCATTATGAATGAAAGTGCTCCAACTAGCACATTGCCTCTTCCAGGTCGCCAAATTGCATCACAGTTCCCAAGCGTCTTTGAGTGCCTTAGAGAGATGCAGAGTCGACCGCGTGCAAGAAATGAATTGAAATTCTTAGACTTGAATAAACTTCGTTGTCAATCTGTGCATCATCTTCCTCAGTCATTTAACGGAGATGTATTTTTTGAATTACCTCCACTCTCCTCTCCAGCATCCTCTTCTATTGGTCTGTCAAAGTCGACATCTTCATTATCTATAGGTCGACAACTTGAAGGCATGGACCGTAGATTTGATGGCCACAATTGGACACATACACACACTACAAATATTGTTAACGACTTTGGACTGAAGTTCCGCTATTCATTGTGTGTGGGCCATCTAGTTTGCGAGAATGTAGATTGCCCTAGAGTTCGGCGAGGTGGGAGCCAGAATGAAACAGAGTGGGAGGGCTCATCACCTGTAATCTTTTCTGTGGGAAACCAATCTCCTGCAAAGTCTAATCTTGTATGCCGGATCTACAAAGTATCACCTACCTGCAAATATTTGTGCCCTTGTCACATGTATAGGGTCTTAAACTCTAGTGGTTTGCCGAGAGCTTGTATCCATGTTGGTCATCATGAACATCCTGTTGGTAAGGGCACTTGTCGCGACTCCGTTGAGCGGACAACATCTCTAATTAGTCAGCAAGTTTCTATAACACCGTGTGCCACCAACTCAGCCATTAGTCTTGCTGCTAGCAAAGAATTTCTTGCATCTGAATTGTTCTGTGAGGATGGACTGCAGAGTGATCCAAAGCCCCTTTGTGGGGAGGCCTTGGAAGCAATTATGGAGAAGTTTCGGATACTTAGTTCACCGAGTATTCGAAATACCATCTCTAGTTTCCGTCACAATACAAGTGGGGGACCAATTGACAACATTATATCTTTGAAAATGAAAAGTGCATATTCATTTATTCAAGATAGTGTGTTTCCAGGCCAAGGTAAAGATAAAGTTTACCTTTTCAAGATGTCTGAGGAAAGTCCGGGAAGCGGGGTGGATTTGGTGAGGCGAATGCAACTTGGTGGAGACTTGCAAAACTCTTGGTGCATGTTCGATCATGTGAAGAGGGTGAAAGGATGGACGTCGATGGCTGCTCATGTGTATGACCCTGAGTTTTGCCGAGTCCAAACTATATGCGTTTGTGACATGATGAGTGAAGATGCTCAGTCACAGGAGCAGATGTGGAGATCCCTTAACTCCGTCATGGCGCGCCATGGAATTTCTTCTCCAAATTTCAAAGGTTTTATGGCTGACAACGCAATGGCCAATTGGCATGCAGTTTGTATGGTGTACGGAAGTGGCAAAAAGCAAGAACCAATGCAAGATCGAGAGCGCTCATGTCTACTGCATTGGACGACATCGCTAAACAGACATACAGAGAAGCTCATTCGACCAGAGTTCCAAGAAACTCACAAGAGGCTCTGCAAACAATACAAGGATGCAAAGTCAATGGCAGAAGCTGAAGAGCAATACCTCGGAATCAAGGGTTGGTGGCTTTCTTCAAGGGCTGCATCAGAGGATACTCTTCGAGAATTAGATGATTGGCTTGATTTTTGGCACTTCCGATACCGCCAATGGGGTGGATTTCTGGAATTGGTGAGTCACAAGTCTCCTTGAATTCGAATTCCCTTTTTTGAGCATGATTCGAGCTGCGATAAGGTTCTTTACAGTTAAATGAACGCTCCTCGGAATCCAAAAAATGCTCTTTGATTTCGAGGTGCCCTACTTTGGTGCAAAGAACTTTTGATTTTGGTAAAGCCAAATAAAGGCTCCTCGGATCCGAGGAGCCATTTTCTTAGTGCCAACTTCAGGTCTCCATTTAGTACTAAAAAAGGCATTTTGGAACCAGTAAGCGTTATATTGTCGTTTAAATCTTTGTTGTTGGTGTAGAACTTGAACTTGGAGGAGTTAGCTGAGATGCCTTCATGCAACTTGGCGGAGACAGTTCACAACAAGTGGTTGCAAATGTCTGGGAAGAGGGGCACCTGCTTATACGTCGCAACTATGGATGACATAATGCGAGCTATTCAGCAATCCACTAATTATTGGGCCTACCTCCAAGGATATGCATCTGGCACCGGCCCCCACTTGGACAAGCTTCGCCTTCGAGCTGCAAGACGAACCAAGAATCCAGCAAAGTTTGCCGATGCAGTTGCCAAATTACCAAGTGCTGATCTATTCACTACGCGGGTTCCCCACTTGGAAGGTGAAGAAGTATTTGGCTCCGCAAAGCACAAATTGAATATGCCACCTGGGTCAGATGGCGACTCTCACCGCCATGACACAGTGAACTTCTCTGCACCTAAAGTTCAGACTCGATCAACCAGAGCACGCACAGAAGCAGGTGTATCAATGCCAGTGTCTACACCAGAAGGAGAATCAAGCTTAGCACGTCTTCACGCTACAAAGATACTTGAAACAGATTGCAACCCTTGTTTGTGGCACATTGCAAGGTGTAAGAAAGAAGCAAAGACTTGTCATGGAGTTCAAGTTGGGATGAAGAAGAAATGTGGGGCCAAGATAAACAAGTAAAAAAAAAGTGGAACGGTAGCACCTACCTACAACGGCTGCATGACAGAATATAGAACGAAGGTCATCATCAACTTTGATTTTTGGTTCTGTGCCGATGACCTTTTACGATGTGCAGGAGGATCCAAGGTGAAGTGGGTTCACGACTGGCCCCCTCTTCCAAGAGTTTGGCATGTAGCATGTGGAACGCATCTCACCAAATCAGAAATCCTTTCTCTAGAAGAAGCAGGGTTCCAATTGCAAACTGAAGAGGTAGGCGGGGCAGCACTCCATCTCTTTAATGAAGAGAGTACGGAAAGACCTGTATCTGTCATTCATCCAAATAAACCGGATACTGATTTCCAGCTAACTGACAGTCACATGCATCCGACAAAGCGATTGGGCAGGACCATCCGGCGTAACCCTAATGCACCCACAGTTGACCACCGCAACAAATGGGAGACAGCACGGAACCTGAAAGCGGTTGTTGAATCCGTAATCGTTATTCCATACCCTGGATATGGTAGAGTGATAACCCTGAAGTCTGGTATATTTCCCGTCCACAAGGTCTACCGAATCACTATTTCGGACTTCCCTGCTTATACATGCGAAGACTTCATCACCATGAGTATAGCTGCACTTGGTAGTAGGAAATCATGGATGAACTGCAAGCATTTGTACTATGTTTTCAGGTTTCTTTGCAAGGCAAACTCAGAAGATGACAAGTACATACATGCCTCTAGTTTGAGCTTTGATGAAGTGAAGCTCCTACTTGCAGGTAGCAATCTATAAGATGTGTAATTAGCTTTTAGTAGACCACATATGTTTAGAAGTGGGTAAATAATGAACCGATGGAGTAGTTGCCACGTGCTTTGAAGGCTATATAGTTCAAGGTAGAAATAGTTCATGGCACCTCAAGGACCTTAGAAATCATGTGTAAAAGCCTAAACATTAAAAAAATATATAAAAAAACGCTGAATTCAGCCAAACAATAGTGTGTTGAATGTTACAGTCCTCCAAATTTTTATCTTGAAAGTGCTCCTCGGTTTCAAGGAGCCCTAAGCCATAGAAAAACTACACCATATGATTGATTGTTACATTTTTTTGAATGACACTTTAAGCTTCTATTTGGTTTTGAGGAGCCCTAAATCAGCTTCAAAATAGTTTATAGAGTTTTTAGCTCCAACAATACATGTGCTTTTTTGATTATTTTTAGTTTAGTTTCTTAAATAAATAAAAAATCTCTCTCTCTCTCTCTATATAATAAAATACAATTTTTTGAGATACATATTACAATGTGCAAATAGAGATATTTTTAGGATGGATGATGAATGGATGACATGGATGGATGGTGAACGGATGACATGGATGGATGGTGAATGGATGACATGGATAACATGGATGACATCAAATCTAGGGTTGTATCCCTCTTACTGCAAGAAGTGCTAGTTCTTCATTTATACAATATTTGATTGCAAAATTGATTATTTGAAATCAAATGTTGGAAAATTTTCTAGAATTTTTTTTTCTACATTTAATTTTTGACATTACTATTTCTGGATCCGACAGCACTATTAAATACCCTGACATTTCTATTTTTAGTATAAATATTCGAAATGAGCATTCAATTCTAACCGCTCATCGCTCATTGCTCATCGCTCCCCGCTCACATTCTAGCGTCGTTGACCCAAGAAGTACTAGAATTGAAATATTGGAAGTTGCTAATACTAACCTCCTACTTTGGGTTCATCCAACTCCCCTCGATATCTATATTGGATCCTCTAAGGTCTTGGTGTTTTGTCCATTTGGCACATGGTGGGCCACATTAGATGTGACACTCCATATAAAATATCCAACAATGACATGAATTAATTGAAGGCATTTATTGAGGCCTTTCAGACAGTCTTTTCTAGGGTTCATTTTTTGTAATGCTTTTGATAAGAAGTTCTTTTAATAAAAATATTTATTAATGTTTTTAAAATTAGAAATGTTTTTAAATTTAAATTTAAATTTATAATAGATTTTTTATTGAAAAAATAATTTTGATGAAAAAAACTTTCATTAAAGAAGGTTTTGATTAAAAAATAATTTTATCAAAAATGATTATTAAATAAAATAAAATTTATTAACCTTCTCATTAAGAAATCTCTTAAGACTTTTTAAGATTTTTATTAAGTCATTTAATAAGAAGTCTCTTTGTAAAAACTCTTAAAAGTTTGTTTTTGTGATAAAAGAATTTACATTAATTCTTTTATAAGGAAGTCTGTCTAAGACATTTAAAGATTTTTTTTATTAAGTCTTTGAATAAGAATTGACGTGACAGTTGTTCAAGCACCTCATTCTACTGAAGTACACTAACTAAATTTGCCCTAATAGAGTAATAGTGAGTGCAATATTAATTTATCAAAGTCACGCAATTTTGAATGTGTGTAAGTTGAAATATTATTGTCTTGTATCAATTTTTACCATAATAAAAGAATTTAGTGACACTAATTTTCAAGGTGAAGCTAATTTTTCTGCTCACTAATAGAACATATTAGTACAGTGCAAAGGACCATTTACAATAGTTTCTCACATTGAAAATGATGGTTTTCATAACCTTGTGTACAATCTTAGTTTGCTATTTTTCTTTAAAAATTATGAACTATAAGACAATCCTTGTTTTTGCTTTCAAGTGATCTCATAATGCAATTATACTTATGATAATGTATCTAAAGAAATGTGCACAATTTTGATTCAATCATTGATTATTTGGTGGCTCTTACTCGGGCTCTTACTTAAAGGTGAAAGATTTGCAAGAATCCCATTTGACGAAGTCCGTCAAGGTGGGGCTCCCCACAATTGTAAAACCAACAATGCACATATATGATATTAATACTATTTAAACTTTGTTGAGATGCCTTTTGTTTTCAAGTGTAGATGGTTCAACAAAAGATTAATTTGTCAGTATTGGTCTTTGACATGTACAATTCTTCAAGTTACATGTTAGCTGAGTGCATGATTTTTCATGTTTTTGCTCCAAAATCTCGAAGCTAAAATAGGAATTCCACTTTGAAAATTCAAAGTTGGTTATAGTAAATTACCAAACATAGTCTATGTTTTAATAATGTAGGGTGTAAGGTATTGGTAATTTTTGTTACCTCTCTTAATGACATATTTCATCTCCTATAAGGTAGTTTGCTGTAAAACCGCCCATCTCCTTCAAATTGCACCTATTAACAGCTAGAAAATGGAGATGAGGTGATTCTTAAATGAATTCAAAGACTCTATTTCTACCCAAAAACTGGAAGTCCTCATAACTTTCATCTCATTAATCAAAATGGAATGATTCAAAGTCTTATATGTGTAAATAAATCTTTAGAATCAATTTTTATTTTTTTATTTTTTTAAATGATTTTTAAAGAAGTTTTTGAGTTGCCCGGGTTGCCCGCTCAATCACAAAAACTACATATCATGCAATATCTTTTCAACCGTGTAGTCAAAAGTTATGAAAAATGTTGGGCCTTAAAGTTACTCCTTAGGCACATGTGGTGTGAAATTTTCAAAGAAAAAAAATAAAATCCCCATTTGTAGTGAACTTCCCCAAATCGCTATGTTGCCAAAGAACGGTGTGGTCCTTTAGGGATTAAAGGACATTGATTTCTCACTTGGCGTTTGGGAAGAGCAGTAGTAAGCCTTAACAATGCTGCTTATTGATAGGGGAACTCAGTTTTACACATGGGAGGGTCTCACTTGCAGTTCCCGTATTGTGGAGAGGGGAGGTAGAAAGTGTCGGTGTGTTCCCACATAAGGTAGAAACACCCAATAGCGTCCCTGTACCCAATCTTTGTTCCTAGATGGACATTAAACTGTCCCTAGACTTCCATTGAATGATCTTTGACATGTGTCATAAAGTTTTCTCTTCTCTTCACTGTAATTGGATAAACGCTGAATTTGTCAGAATTCAGATTTAGGTCCACCTATAGGATGGTTCCAGTGGTCTATGGGACTGCAACTTTGAAAATTCATAGAAAATATAGGCCAAGTCCGAAAAATCTTTTTTTTTTTTTGAAAATTCATGATTTCTTCTTGCTATCACCACATAAATATTATTTTTTGAAATGGTGCCTCCAAGTATGCTGAATTCCTTATTTTCACGGTTTGGGGTGCTTCCACAGTATAATGGTACACATTTATCGGTATCAGTAAAGGTTGCCAGCAAGGCAGATAGAACTGGATTGATTTTCTAGGATTGTGTATATCTTTGTTTTGGCGCATGCTGCTTCAATCCCCAGTCACTTCCGCTAGATTTATTCAATCACTTGTGTTCTAAACTCATGGCAGTGCACTCACAATTTTTTTTTCTTGCAATGCTAGTGGAATACTACTCTTGCTTCAATTTCTGGACATTTTTTAGTCCTTTTGTTTGGAATGTGTGGGTCTTTAAGTTCATTTTGTCTCCATGAATTAGATCTAGTTGTTTGTTATAGAAATTAACCCCTAAGTGTATTTGACTATGTTTCCACCCAAAATGCTCTAAAACTGCCATTTCTAGTGCAAGACCCAATTTTTTTGAAATAAATCATTTTTGGACACATGTAACCGTAGGATTTTGTAGTACAATGGTTTGAAAAGATGTGTAAAAAATTTCAGAATTTTCTACTGTATAGATTGCAAGATATTAGTGTTTGAAATGACAAAATTCCTTTTTTTGACCCTCTGAAAAAACGGGCAGCTGCACTTCAGAAGGTCATATTTATATAAAAAAATGTTCAAATGGTGGTTACTCTTTGGACTCATTCTGCAAGTCAAGTTGGCTACATGCTTGAAAAATTTCAGATCATTTGGAGTTGTAGATGATATAGAAAAAAAATAGTAAGCAAAAAGAAGAATAAAATGATTCAAAATACCAAATTGTTAATAATTTATTTATAGTATTGAAAAATTACAATTGCAATGGTTGGAATGTTGTGATAAACAATTTACATCCATTTCTTAAAAAAATGAATTCAAAAATATTGAAAATTGAGTTAAATAAAGGACTCCAAAGTTTATTTTAGAGTAGAGAATCCATAACTCTTCACAAACTAAAACTCCCATAACTTTCATCTCATTAATCCAAAGGTAATGACTAAAAGCTTTCCATGTATACACAGATCTAGAGAACCAATTTCAAATTTTAATTTTAGAAAAAAGTGATTTTTCAAGAAGTTTTTTTGCTGCCTGGGCTGCCTGTTGAACAATGAAAACAACATATCATACCATAACTTTTTAATTGTGTAGTCAAAAGCTATGGAAATTGTTGGGCCTTAAAGCTATTCCTCGGAAAAATGTTGTGTGAAAATTTCAAAGAAAAAAAATAAAAACTCCATTCGTAGTGAGCTGCCCAAAATTGCTATGTTGCCAAAAAATGCAGTTTGGACGTTTAGGGGTTAAACAGGAAGCTTGGGAATGCCTGATTCAGATAGTAGACCTTCACGTTCCTTGAGACCCATGATCCTTTATCTTTGATTCATTACTAACTAATTGGTTAGTAAGGTGGGTACACCCATTATGCCGCAGTGCCTTAAAGCGTACCCTAGATTAAGCCCTTAAATGGTGTAGTTATCTACTGAAAATTGTCAGTGAGTGAATATGGTAGTTCATCAAAGAACCATTGGCCATTTTGGGTATTGGTGACATGCTTGTAAGCTCACATCACATGTTAACCCTTGAACGTCCTGAACGCCTTCTGCGGCCATATTCGGGCTTCTTTCACGTATTCGGAGCAGTCGGAGGCACATTTAGGGTTTTGACATGTCACAAAAGTTGCGGGCAGTGAGAGCGTGGATCGAATGGTGGGATCCACGCTTCGAAATACAATGTGGAACGCTGTCTGCATAAGAGAATACGCCAAATCGCCTACGGTACGGGGACGACGACGTATTGGAGGGGACCCCACGTCTCTCCGGGTTTCCGGCTGCTAACGTGGCTATGTCGGGTGGCAGTGTGAGGCGGGAGTACTTCGATTCTGGCGGGAGCGGGCCACTTCTGAAACTTAGGATTCTGCCACAACAAGGAGGAGCGCGGGGTGCCATTCTGGATCTGATTTCGGCGGAAGGGACTGCACGGTGGAGTGTCGATCATGGCGAGTGGTGTGCGTACCAATTGGGACGTTGTAGCACGGATTAGGGCTAAAACAACGATGATTGTGGCGAGTGCACTACGCACTAGTTCAAGCAAGACGGCGCCATTGCTCATTGTTTGGGGTGGATGGTGGTTACTTGTGCGTGTCTGGGAGAGTGATGCGGGTAGAGTGCGCCACCATGGTTGTGCCTGAGGCGCCAGCCCATTTAGAGAGTGAGGGCGAGGTTTTACTCACTTGGTTGAATTCGCGAGGAGCAAGCCGAGGGCAAACGCAGCGCATTCTGGGTTTGCTGAACGTGGAGTGGATGTATTCGCTCCCTCTTCCTCCACGTACCTACAAGAAACCGGGAACGGCCGACCACCTTTGGCTCCGCTACTTTTTTCGCAGACACGTTCAACACATTTTGAAGTGGACCACGTGGCGTGACGAAGGCGATCCTCTGGGTTTCAGCAGCAACGTGAACGCCGTCATTTGGCACTGGCTCTTTCCCGACCCCGAAGTTGATTCCCATGGCGCGTTTGAGGTCAGCTGCGAGGGCGCGCAGGGCTCTTCGTCGAACATCGGAAGAGACTACCCACACGATGGAGACACCGGAAGACTCAAATATGGACCTCCCGGCCAACATGGCAAGCACACCGCCCACAACGCCACAACGATGCTCCTCAGCATCACAGACGACGGAGGACCGGGCGAATCATCCTCAACTTCCTGCTTTGCGCAATGTGGTGGCGGCGATAGGACTAGATCCCCTCCTAGGGAGCCAAAAGCGGCCCCTGACGCCACCGCGGAGCTTGCAAAGCCCGAGCTATACATGGGAGCGCACGAGCCCTATCAACGGGAGATCGTCAGGCATGTTTGTTCTACACCTAGGACCCACGCCCCAATCATCGCCGATGTCGCACGACCCCCCCCCCCCCCCAACATCCTTGTGAATCGGAAGCAGCTCAAAGAAGCCATCAGGCGTCCACTGAGCCGGGGCCGAAGAGGAGAAGGCGGAGTGAGAAGATGATTGGACGAGGGAGCGGCAGACTTGGTTGCAAATCCCATGAAGAAACGGCAACTGCGGAGCGGCAACACTCGGCGCCCGGACGGTGGTCCACGCGGCAAACGCAACACTGATTTGAAGCGCGGGGCGGCACAAGCTTTGTGGGCGCCTCCAGGGTGGCAGGCCCCACAAATTCAATTCGGAGGAAGGAGCCCAATTGTACTTAGATCGCGAATTGAAGGCACGGGTGGTGCCACATCGACGCCCAGTGATGCAACTCTTCTACCTGACAGTGACCCGACGACTGGAACGCCCTTAGGGGGGGAAGCTCTTGGAAGACCACAATACGATGGTGCAGAGGGAGGCGTCCTCTTCGAAGGTGCAACTCCGGAGGAAATTTTTGAGCCAGGAGCCAATCCACCACGTACCCGCGTACGAGACCCCGTGCACTCTCCGTCTCAGTACGGCTTCGTGACCGACAACGCATTTCCAAAGGAGTTACGGGTGAAGGTACAGACCGTAACTCTTGACCTCGACCCAGGTTTGGTGGGAGATGAAAATGGAGTCATTGGGGAGGTTGTCTCCCGATTCTTCCATCATGTCACTGGCACACCAATGTTCATGGTCGACTTTGGCGGTGGGATTGGTGCGAGGTCTGTGCGGGTGAGTGATACAGCTTTGGACGTGGACAGCGCATTCCAGTACACGCAGAGGAACTTGTTCACCAAAAACAATGAGACTGGCTGCGACTACATCAGGAGTACACAAGTGCCGATACTCGCTGAGTTGGACGATGATGATCCCGAATGGCAGGTAGAGTATGAAGACTTCCAAGGTCACGAAGAGTCCTGGGACAGTACCTCCGAGAACGACGCTCCTTCATATATGGAGGATCCACTCAAAGAATTGGGTCTTTACAACTACGAGGAGGATGTGTCGACATGGCCCTTCGAGAGGGTGTTCTCTGACGACCAGTGGCAGGATCAGTCAGTCAAGTTGCTACAGAACACGAACAACTTCTCCGGACCGGTGCCTGGCCCAACATCAGCAGTCGCAAGCCACCCTCACGAGTACTTCCTCCGCTATTGGCCAAAGGAAATTTTGGAGCGCGTTGTCCGTGAGACTAACAGGTAATGCCTCTCCCCCCGGCTTTGTAGTGCGTGAATTTCCTTGCTCTTTTTGTCTGTAGTAAGCGTAGCATACTCTCAAGCCATGAAGTCACGGCATGTGCGTACAAATATTGATGCTTACCGTTGCTTTGTGGGGCATGATGGGACGCAGATATGCGGCTCAACCTTCTGACATTGACCCGGCGGTTACAAATGGCCGGGCAGAGTGGACACCGCTTCACTGTGAAGAGTTGTTGGCGTGGTTCGGAATCCTCATCTTGATGGGCCTCAAAGAAGTCCCTCATATACGCTGTTATTGGGACATGCGTCCGTTCTACAACTGCCCACTGATCTCGGAGGCAATGCCGCGCAGACGTTTTGAGGCTATCGTGAGGTGTCTACACCTCGTGGACAACTCAACGCTGGTAACTGATCCAACGGACGCAGGCTACGACAAGCTTGCAAAGGTCCGCTGGCTGTGTGAATCTTTTAGCACCATGTCGCAGATACTCTACAACAACGAGCGGGTGCTGACTGTGGACGAGATCATGGTCCCATACAAGGGGCGATACTGTAATATACGCCAGTATATGAAAGCAAAGCCTGTCAAGTTTGGCGTGAAGGTTTGGGCACTCACAAATTCGGAAAGCAAGTATGCAATTCGGGAACCCTTACCTCAGCTTTTTGTTTGTTTTGGGTGGGCCTTTGTTTTGAAGTTTGGTTGTTGTGGGCCCATCGCATCTCTGGTGGTTGTGCGAGGCACATTTAGGTTTTGAATAGAATGTGTGCGTTGTGTCATTGAAGGAGGCCCGCAGTCTGTCTGCACATCGTGGACTCTTACCAAAAATCGTTTCCGTTGCTACCATGAACTCCATGTATGCTGTGTCCCTTTCTGACCGTGTTTGAACCCTATCTTCTAGGTATGTGTCCAATGTAATCGTGTACCTGGGAGCGGATGAGATGCACATGGAGGGGGATTCAGTTGGTGAAGATGCTATTCTCACGGCAATCTCTGGACTGGAAGGGCGTGGGCATGTCATCGTTACAGACAACTTCTTCACGTCACCACGGCTTTTCATGGAGTTGCTCAAGCGTGGATTTTGGGCGACTGGAACTTGCCGCAAGACTCGAAAGGGATTTCCGCCTTCCCTTGCTGGCTTCCCAAATAGTCAGCTACCTGAGAGAGGACATTTGGTCCTCAAGATGCACCGCAGTCGGCAGATAGCGGCGATTTGTTGGATGGATGTGAAGCCCGTCTTCTTGTTGTCTACAGCGTGTGATCCAATTGGTGAGGATTCGTATGCAGGACGTTGGTTAGGACGTGAGCGGGTACAGTTCCCCACGTCTCCTATTCTTCTACAGTACCAAGCAGGGATAAGGGGCGTGGATTTGGTTGACCAGCAACGTCAAGAGTACACGACCCAGTTGCACTCCTACAAGTGGTGGCACCGGCTTTTCATGTTTGTCCTTGACTCACAGTTGTTGAATTTGTACATCTTATACTCATGTGATATGCGTGCTTTGGGGCTGCCGCTGTGGGCACGTAGCCAGTGGCACTACAGTCTTGCAGAGTTCCTTATGAGGCCGCGTATGAGAGCTGGACACATCCGAGGGCCCATTCGCAACTTGGCCGGAGGCGGGCTCCATTTCAGCTCCTGACACCCCTTCATGCGTCGGAACTGCATTATTTGCCACCGTTGGACCCGTCAAATGTGCCCTGGGTGTCGCGGCACCTTCCAATGTGAAGGCGCGTGCTACCGCGTAGTGCACACGCAACAACGGTATGATGAAATCCGACGAGGGGTTGTGTGACATGGTGCATTGCGTTAGTTGTGGGCCCTTCGGTATTACCAACTGTAGTCTCGTTGAGTACCTTGGGGATTGGATGGTGCCTTTTTGTTGCAATTGGATGGTGCGTTGAAAGAGTTTGCAGGTGGTGACGCGAGGTGCCAGAGGCCGCGGTATTCATGGGCAACGCGGTGCTTCGCCCAGGCAGGAGGAGTCCAGTCTTCACGTCTTGCAGCTGCAAGGAATTTGGATGTGAAAGGCAATCGGGTAGTTTTGATTTGTCGAGTGGTTCGGAAAGTGTAGCGCAGTGCAGGCAGTTGTTCATGTAGGCGCGCGGCATCACTTGCTGCTGAAGGTCACGTAGGTAGTACCCATTTTGGAGATGTTGGTGACTGCACAGACAAGTGCTGATGCGTCTAATTTTGAGAATGAAAACTGAGGATCCACTCAGACGCTATTATTGTCTTTGTAAGTCTCTTTTGACAACCAAACACATTTGTTATGTCATCGATTCTCTATCACAGATTGGTGAGCGATTCTGCCATACTCTCAGGTTGTGTATCACGTTCTGTATTGGAGCAATTGGCGCGCTTGTGCTTGTCTCAACGGTCGGAAGGGTGCCATTTTGGATTTCCTGGCAAAAACGGGTAGTCTCCCGCCATCGCATACACCTCAGGTGGCTCCATCGTCGACGTCCCTTCCTAAACCGTACAACGCCACGGAGCCACGGACCCCGCCACTGCATCTCATATACACAGTGCGCCCGTCGCATTTGCGGGCGACCCGGCGTCAGATCATACGGTTACTATGGCGTGAATTTTGGGTGCTATACACTCAATTTTGATTCCAAATTTTTTTTGGCCGTTCCCTACAACGAGGCGAAGGCACACACCAGAGCGATTGAGTAGTCGTCGTTGCCTCAATTTTATGTAAATGAAAACGATCAGCTCGCAGACTTCGTCACCTTCCTACTATAGCATCTCGGGAAATCTCGACCACTTCCGCTAGCCATTTGCTTCGTTAAAAATCCAGTGTCACCTCCAACACTCGAGGCTTCAATCGGAACGGCTCATCGCCCAAATTAGCCCGAATCATGCTTCCCGAAATTTTCCTCCGCTTCCGTATACGTGGGCTACGGTGGCGTATGCGCCCAGCCCGAGGGCCGTTCAAGGGTTAATTTGTTTTTCTGACAAGGTAATCATTCTTTTCTCTTCTTTGAAACACATGGACAATTCCCATTGATTACTGACAAACTTTTCTACTGTTTGTTGGTTACTAGTTTGGTTGGGTTTTTTTCATTGTTTTAAACACAATTGCAACTCTATTTCTTTTCATTCTGACACCTTGGGAGGGGAACTTTGTGCATGTGGCTGCTGATTTTCAGTGCAGCCTATGAGCGCTTTTGAATACTCTACTTCCAAAACTTTGTATCCCTACTGTAGTCTCATATTTGTCAAAATCTAAACTTTTTTTGTGCATTTCTTCCTTTTCTACACATCTCTTTACAATCCTGTATTTACTATTATCTACTTAGCCTTCAAATTACTCATAGCCCAATTTGTGGCGCTTTTGGGTGTACCCACCTTAGTACTTGAAACTTGACACGTCTTATCATCAGCTTTAGAACTAGTTTAGTGATAGGAAACCTCACCATTACATTTATAATATTCATGTTCTATTGAGTATCTAATAAAGAACAATTTCATAGGGAAAAAAACATTTTGTGGTTAGTACCGAATGGTCAACCCATTGCAAATTTTGCCTTCACCAATTGCATGATACTAACAATTATTCCTTCACTTGTTGTGGTCCAAGCAATTTGGCATACACTTCAGAAAGTTAAGCATTACCGCTATAGATACAGCAATGTGCGTTCATTTGGCGCCAACTATGTACTTCTCTTCACTGGCTGAAGAGGAAAAAGATGGAGATGATGCCTTGCAATCTATAGTGGACGCTATGGCTGAACCTCTGTTTCATCCGCTTGATACAATCCAAAATGGAGTGTAGCACTTCCGCTTGACGCGCACTTCATTCAACCTCTTCAACAATGCATTAGATGTTTTTTGGGGGGTCTGGAGGGCCGTTTTGGGCTTGTTCCTGGCACTGTTCCCCCGGCAGTAAAAGAACAGCCGCTGTCAAAAAATTTATTTATATGACGTGGCAATCCCTCTGCCACGTCACGCAGCTGCTGCGGTGCAGTTCCAGACAATTCCAGAGTCTAGGAACCTTAGGAAACTCGCAGCCCTCCACAGGGACTAAAAAGCATGTAATGATTTGGGCTATTGGGTGAAATCTTGTTTGACAACGTGGTTCTCTAGGTTTCTACTCACTGAACACAATGACAAAAGATGGGTTCAAATGTTCAGGATGACAAAGCTTGTAGTCTTTGCATTGGCAGACATGTTGATGCCACATGTTAAAAAAAAAGACACCGAGTACAAGTTGGCAATCCTTGTTGTTGTCCGTGTTACTTGTTGTTTATTCTAACTCACTCACGAGGCATCCCTCTTTATCTGCAGTGAAATGTTTGCAATGGAAAAAAGTACAGTGGGGTGACTGAAAGAAAGACCAAAAAAATTTGGTAGCATTTTGCCAAACTGGTTTTTATCCAAGTTGTAATTTTTTACTTTTAAATCCAATGCCAAAAATAAAAATTCTATTTCTAGAAGTTTTGACTGTAATTGTATTTCTTATTAGTTTTAAAGTTTTAAAAACCATTTTATATTTAAAATTCAATTTTTCTAATTTATTGCACTTTCAATATTTTAATACTGGGGAGTATCTGAATTTAATTATGTAGAGATCAAATTTTGGTGGTTTATTAACAAACTAGTGGAACATGTTCCATATAAAGGGCATCAAAAAATAATTTGTTTTATGTCCTCCACGTTCATACAAATAGGCCCCCAAAAGGCTCCATGGCACACACACTTATGAACATTGAGGATGGTTTGAAGTTCATTTTTTGGTGAAATCTCATCACCACCAAGTCCTCACAAATGGCCTATTTTTTAATTTTCAATTTTGCTATTATTGATTTGTTAAAAATCAAAATGTTGAAATATGCCTTTTAGAGGACATTTAGAATTATAGTTAGAATAGGCATATTTCAATTTAGGTACAAATCACAGTTTCTAAAGAAAAATTTGGTCAAATTTTTGGAGTGCAATTGACCAAATTTTGCTTAGGTAAGTGTGATTTGCTAATACCTCCATATCTTTTGTTCATTAGTTTGCTTTTGAAGTAATTTGGGATGTGCTTTCAATTATAGATATTTGAAGTTTTAATCCTAAATAAATATAAAAAATTGTAGTTTATTTGGAGGAGCAATTGGTGGAGTGCATTGAGAATGCTCTACAACCAAATTAAATCTCATACTTACTATATAACATATTTTTTATTAGCATGTTGAAATATTTCTTCAATCATTCTAGTGACATCAAATTTGACCCCATCTTGATTATATTTTTCACAACATGATTAATCCAAACAATCATTTTAAAACCATGAATACTTGATCTTCCAAGGGTTAGGGCTTCTCAAAAATAAATTTTGTTATTTGACAATTTTTTTCCATTTTTGTACCAACAATGTAAATATATTTGAAACCAACAAACCCCATAAATTGGAAATATACACCCATATTTGAGGACATAAAATCTACAACAACTCATAATGTCAATTTTGGGTGTACTATTGGTTTTGAAATACCCCCAAAGTGTTAAGGTAGTCTATTCTAAAATTGCCTGTCTCTTTTAAATTGTTCCTATTATTAGCTGGAGAATAGAGATGAGATGATCCTTAAATGGATTACTTTATTTATAGAATGAATAGAAAACAAATTGTTTTTTTTATTGCAAGAGCCAATCATTGTTTTTGATTTCCTCACATCTCTTTACAAATTGCAAGTGGACGGATTTTGGAAGACCTATGGTCACAAATAGGTGTCTATGCTTCAAATCTTTGAAAGTTTATAAGTAATTAAAAGATGCTTGGAAAAATACAAAATCGTTTGTGTGGGTTCCCCATCTATTTTTCTTCTTCTAAAAAATGATCTAAAAATAATTATGTTCATGGAAACCTATGAAAAAGGTAGACTAGCCTTTAAATGGTTGCTTTAAAAGCACACTACCTTATCTATGAGAGGTTTTTATGTAATGTAATTGCACCTAATTGTGACCTCTTAAAAAGTTGTCCCTTACACATTTTTGCCTAATATGTACAAACTCTATTCATGAGATCCTAGGAGCACTATTAGGTACACCTATTTCCAACACATTGAAAATTCACAGTTTTTTCATATGTTATCTGGGGGGTCACTCAATGTATTCTTTGGACATCGTGTGCGAACAAATTTTTTGATCCCCTATCTTATATGATAAAAAAATCATTTAAATAGCTTGAAAAAATTATAATATGTTTTACTATGTTGGAAGTTTATATAATAAATTTTTGAATTTTTTATTTATTTGAAATAATTACTTATAAATCTGTAATAAAATAAATACACTATATAGTTGAAATTTTTTTTTTTACTTCCTATTTTATAGTTGGAAAAATATTAAATCATTTTTAAATTGCCAATAAATGAAGGCTTGATTAAAGTTTGTACATATCAAAGTTGGATACAAATGTCATTCAAATGCAATCTTGATAAATATTTGAAGTGAAAATACAACCATTTTAGTGCAATCTTCAATTGTACATTTGGATATCTTGTTTAATTCAATTGAATCCAAATTTTTTTCACATGAAAGATATATTGATTATGTATCAACATCCAAAAATTTGGAGCTAAATCTAAATTTATTAAAAAGTAA
This sequence comes from Antitrichia curtipendula, assembly GCA_951230915.1. NCBI lineage: Eukaryota > Viridiplantae > Streptophyta > Bryopsida > Hypnales > Leucodontaceae > Antitrichia > Antitrichia curtipendula. Next base: position 25,639,556 of record OX579638.1, on the reverse strand, counting down.
ATAGGGATAGAAAATTTACTTGATCACGCTTGATGTCCAAAGAATACATATGTTTTACTATGTTGGAAGTTTATATAATAAATTTTTGAATTTTTTATTTATTTGAAATAATTACTTATAAATCTGTAATAAAATAAATACACTACATAGTTGAAATTTTTTTTTTTACTTCCTATTTTATAGTTGGAAAAATATTAAATCATTTTTAAATTGCCAATAAATGAAGGCTTGATTAAAGTTTGTACATATCAAAGTTGGATACAAATGTCATTCAAATGCAATCTTGATAAATATTTGAAGTGAAAATACAACCATTTTAGTGCAATCTTCAATTGTACATTTGGATATCTTGTTTAATTCAATTGAATCCAAATTTTTTTCACATGAAAGATATATTGATTATGTATCAACATCCAAAAATTTGGAGCTAAATCTAAATTTATTAAAAAGTAAATAGGGATAGAAAATTTACTTGATCACGCTTGATGTCCAAAGAATACATTGCCCCCCCCCCCCCCCCCCCCCCCGAGTATGTTATTCAAAAAATGCATTCTTAATGAATGTAGAATCCCCTTGCAACCCAAATAAAAGAAGTTACAATTCATTAACCCCTAAGTGCCTAAGCCTTTCTAAGGGTGTTTTTCCTATGAAAAAAGGGCATGGATTTATAGTTATCCCCAATGAAGCAACATTTTTTTTTATAACTCTAACAAGAGAAATGTATAACAAGATAAAAAAGTTTGCATATAAAAGTATTTTTAATATGTTGTCCCTCTCCACATTGTTTCAAAAATTTGCATATAAAAGTTTTATGGGATGGTGGTGACATGAGCAACTACAAATAGTATTAGTACACTAATATGCACTTTCAAAAAACTTAATTTGACATGAAGAACTATCAAACTCATTACACAATCCACCTTGTAATTGTTGAAATGCAATTTGTTTTTATAAGTAGAAATCACAAATAACTCCAAATCAACACTTGCAAGTTTAAATTTTCAATGGTGAAAATAATGAAAACACTTTATACTTTCCATTGAGACAATTTTCAAAGCAAATGGATAAGTACAATTTCTTAGATCTCAAATCAAGTAAAATTGACAAGCTTTGCTCAAAGTCAGGAAATCAAGTAAAATTTGCAAGCTTTACTCTTCTACCAATGGTACATATATGCCTTTGAGGACCTCTCAAAAATCAAATATTTACATTTTTAATTGAAAAATAAAAGCTTTCAATAGTTAACCTTCAATAATGCCCGTAAATTTTTTTAAACCAATCAAAGGAATTTAACTCCCCACACCAAAACGAGCCTGAAATTTTGGAGTGACCATATATGGTCGCTAAGGCATTTAGGGGTTAATAGTAGGAATCATGTTCATTAACAATAGGAACCGTGCTCAATGTTTCAAAACCCTAATTCGGACGGTTTCAGGTGACGTACCTTCAGGGTTTTGGGTTTACGGCTGCTTCATCATGCATCTTCATCAGTTCTTGCGTCACAGCAACGAATGTTTCCATGGCGCCCAATTCAAAGTAGAGCCTGCTGTCACTGCAAGGTAAAGCATCCAAGTCCTGCGCTTCTCCCCCAAATCTTCCACAACGGCACAGTAAAAAAAACAAAACATACATCAATGGCATTAAGAATTCGAGACGAAACGCTTAGTACTGCACATTAGATCAGTTCGTGGAAGGCTGTAGCAATGTCTGTTTCTTCTCTTGCGTATATATTTTTCCTACTCTTGTTTCGATCGGTGAGGATTTTTCTTGCACTCGCTGTTATATTTGCTGGCGCCAATTTGGAGGAGAATGAACTGCTAGCTGTGAATGTTGGTTGTGTTGCAGCAAAGAATATCCTGCTAGAAGCAGCTGAGGACAAAGATCAATGGCGACGTGTAAGACCTAACCTGCAGCAGCAACGGTACAGCCCTGACATGCAGTATGCGCGCAAAATAGCTTGCCATCACATTTGTGGTTCACGTCCACAGTAATGCAGATGCCGTTTATAGGGGACTGACTGCGAGAGTTTATTGGATTGTTGCGCGTGTCTGTGTCTGTTCCGGTACATTAGTAGAGGACCAATCCAAGTCTGGTGAGCATTTTCGAGAAGACCCACATTGTCATGATTCTCCGTTGTCTAGTTCCTCCATGTGTCTCTTTGATTCTTTCCGTTTGTAATACTCCACAGGTCATCGTAGCAACACTAAGCTAAGTATCTTGTAGCAGCCATGGCGTATTCATAGCTTGCTATCACATATGTGTTTTATGTACGTCGACAGTAATGCAGATACCATTTATAGGTGGAGCGTGAGGGACTGACTGCGAGAGTTTATTGTAGCGCGAGGCTGTGTCTGTTTCGGTAGATCAGTAGAGAACCAATCTAAGTCTGGTGAAGCTTTTTGATCGAGAAAAACCTGCATTGTCAAGATTCTTCGTCACTCATGTTCTTCCTAGGAGGTTGTCTTCGATTCACTTCACTAATAAACCTCCACAGGTCATCGTAGCAACACTACGCTACGTATCTTGTAGCAGCCGTGGCGCATTCAGAATGGCGAGGGCGTCACCTGGAAGATTGACAAGCTCCCCGCTGCAAGAAAACGCTCTTTCTCATTTTCTGTTAGTACTGCTAATACTTTCGGTGACCGTTTTAGTGCAAGCTCAAATACCGACTACAGCACCCCTTTCTTCCCCTCTTGCTGCACCTCAGGTGACCCCTGACGCACCATCTTCATCACCAACAAGTGCATCTCCAAGCCCAGCTACCGGCCCTTCAAGCATAGGAACAAGTGTATTGGACCCCTCGCAGGTGCTGGCGTTGCAATCGTTTGGATTGGTAGCAGGTCCCGACGTGTGCACTTCCCAGCCCACGCAGATCCAGTGCGACAACGGCGTTCCCGTGCGGCACTTGACGCTGCTAGGGCTGCAGTACTGTCCACCTGGGGCGACGCTCTCCGAAGCGGCGCTTGCTAATCTGTCCACTCTGACATCTCTGTCCTTTCTGGATTGTCCAGCTTCGGCAATTGTTCCTTGGCCGCCAGCTCTTGCGCTGTCACTGACTTCGTTCACTGTGAGCGCCAGCTTGGGAGAAACAGCGGATCATCCCGAGCTGGAGCCCCTGCCTGGATGGTGGATTGGGAGGTTGCATAACCTGCAGCAGCTCACTGTTCTGGATGTAATCCTGAACGCGAGCTCTGCGGATGTGATTCTGTCCAACATGACGAGGCTCACCGGACTTACGATTCAAAATGCCGACCTCTCTGGGACTTTTCCTGAGACTTGGCCTGCCACCAATCTCACCACTCTCGATCTCTCCAACAACAGGTACACTCTAACCCCCTAAATCCGACAGTGATATTATAGGTCAAATAGTTTGAATGTGAGATAAGTGTGCTACAGGCAATGAGAGTGTGGCAGGTGTGCAGGAGATTCCAGAATGAAGATCAGATTAAAGAGAATTGAGTGTACACTGAATTCGTTTAACCCTACCTGAAGGACCAAGATGGATCAGTTTGTTCGCTAAACTGTCTTTGAGTTAGAGTCATACGGGGACATTTTTTGGTTCAACTTTTTTTTTCTATTTTACCAATGCATGCAGTAGTCCTTGATTCTGGTTATCTAGACTGTAACCTGATTTGGATTATGATTGTCGCAGTTCGGAGAATTGAATTGATCGGATAAATACCACCAACTTTTGGTCCTGTCTAGGTTAAGAGTGCACAACGCTATGTGCACTTTTAGGGGACAGTTTTCCGTAGGTTGTATGGGTGCAGTTTCTGTTGTCTTTTTTCTTATTTAAAGAAAATTGACCTATGCTTGCAATGTTCTTGACTGATTCCGGTGGTGATAAAATTTTGCCCCATCTGAATTAACTGATTTTTTACAATGTGATCTATCGAATTGGTCGTTTAAAACCATGAATCCTTGGTCTATTAGGGGATATAAGTGCATGAAGTTATGAGCACTTTATTAATGCCTTATTATCCCTTTCCAACCTTTAGTGGTACATCCTTTGTGGTACTGATACGACAATTCAAGCTAGAAAGGGTAGATAACTGTCCGCATCTGTGTCCAATGACCGTAATTGTGCAAAAAACGCTTGATGATCATTTTTACTTACGGTGAACTTCTTAAAAAATATGGTGTGCAGGCTGGTGGGTTCATTGTCGCCCAATATCTCCACGCTTGCGCAATTGACGCAGCTCAATCTGGAGCTCAATGTGATGAGTGGGAACCTTCCAGAGGCACTTGGAGAGCTTCGGAATCTCAACAAGCTGAAGCTGAATGGAAACTTGTTTTCTGGCTCCGTCCCTGGGAGTGTCGCAAACCTTACCAACCTCGTTTACTTGGACCTCAGCAACAACCGTTTGAATGGGAGCGTTCCAGCTTTCATTGGTGATCTTTCCGGGCTGCGGTACTTGGATCTCAGCAACAATTCCTTCCAAGGCCCCATACCGTTCTCCCCCGTGTTTCTCAGTCAGCTCAACACGTTTCAGGCAACTGGGAATAAGCAGCTCTGCTACAATGCCACTTCTTTGGCAGCTAAACTGGTTGGAGGCTTGCCTCCGTGTGATAACAACGGCTTGCCCAACGTGGTGTCCTCCGCTCCGAACGCTTTCGCCCCTGCTGCTCCTCCCAAGGCCCAACCTGGTCACTCGGTGACGCAGGCGCATCACAAAGGGCCAAGCACTCTAGTGTGGGCGGCAGGGATTGGAGTTGGCGTGGTTGTTTTTCTGATCGTGGTCATCGTCGTTGTGTCCCGGTGTTGCAATTCTGGAAAGGAGTGACGAGTACTCCAATTTTGCATTCAACAATGTTTACTGTGAGCCATTTTAATGATATGGAGCAATCGGGAGATACCAGTGGACTAAACCGACGTTCGACATTCATGTGAGATCATTGCTTTGGTATGATTACAGGCTCTCAAGAGTTTTGGTCTGAAAGTGCAATGATCAGGGAAGGCAATTTGTGCTTAGATTATGAATTTCGCCTTGTGGTTAGCCCTGTTCAGAATATGGCAGTTGTTGGGATCGTTCTTCTGAGCATCCTTTTGTGTCTTTGAGTTCTTATTTAGCAGATTTGGTCCATTAAGCTCCCAAGTACACATCCATGTGTCATATATGTGTCAAAACTCCGTAGACTTATCGAGATTCAGATTTCAGAGTCTTCGCAAGGAAGGTATTTTAGTTGCGTAGTGAGGTTGTGCAACAGCAAAAACAGGAAACTAAGTGCTTTGGCGGCCAAGTGACCACTGATTAGCGTACCGTGATCAAGCCTGATGAGGTGGTTACAATTGGTGCTAGCAGGCCTCCATTTTCGGTCATGGAAATATGCCCCATTTTACCAATTAGAAAGTTAAGGGTTTAAGCGTAGCGCACTGCCCGGAAAGACAGCCGTCTGGATGGAATGCATTGCGGTATTTTAACGAGCAATCTTCCTGCTTCCCTTTTAATCTCTGGTGCCTCCATTCTGGATAATCTGTAATGAATCAGGGCTTTTTTTTTTGGCGAAATTTCGCCAGACTGTCAGAAATCTGACCAATCTGGCTTCATCCCTCCAAAAACTGGCCTCTGCAATGAAGCCAGCAGGGGGGACACTGGTCCAAAAAAAAAGCCCTGGTAATGATGCTTCTCTTGAACATTGTGGACTAAACATATTTCACTCTTCAAGGCATACGTAAGTTATTTCTACCATATTCAGCAGTCATTTTGCTTAAAGTGCTCAAGCACAGGTGGAAACGCACCATTCCCCACTGCAGATGGCAACTGGAAAAAAAATCTCAAAAGTGGTGGCATTCACTGTAGAGAGCATGCATGGTTCTTAAAATATGTGCACCGAAAATTGGAACGTGAAATGTACACAACATGAATTTCAAATGGTGATTCTAAGTGCACGTACCTTACTGAGTGGCCAATACTTACCTTGTTGGAGCTTAGTTTGTGATACCTCCCAGTCTCCTACATAACATGAGTTTAAGATTTTGCACAAAAAGAATCTGGATTTCATTTCTAAGGGTGTCTAGGTACACAAAAGATGATATTTAGTGTCTTGTACACTAAATACGAAGGCATACACTAAAAGCCAATTACCCTATGAAAGTAAGTAACATTAAATGTCAATTCAAACACTAAATGTGAATCAGAGTTGTCATATCAGACGGAATATCACTGTTCACGGACAGAATCGGACCGATTAGGGCTAGGCGGCTGCAAACTTCAGAGCCTTGTAACTTTTGCAAAAATTCTTCAAATCAGTAAAATGAGATGTTTTTCGGCATCTACAATTTTTGTAGATGCCGAAAAACATCTCATTTTACTGATTTGAAGAATTTTTGCAAAAGTTACAAGGCTCTGAAGTTTGCAGCCGGCACATTCAAGTCTAACACTAATTGTGGACAAGTTCAGATTTAGTGTTGTAGCTAGTAGGGGGGTAAAAACACTAAATGTCACTCAACACTAAACATCATCTTTGGTGTAGCTACTCAAGAACATTCAGTACACTGAAATTGGTAAATAGTGTTGGGTGATAATTAGTGTTGTTCCTTGTTTTTTACCCCCAACACTATTTTTCAACTTATGTGCAAATAGTGTAATGGCATTTAACTCCCGCAGTCAAATTCTGACCCTTTCTTAGGAAACTCTAACATTAAATGTTTTTTGGGGTGTGTGGAGGGCCGTTTCAGGCCTGTTCCCGGTGTTGTTCCCCCGACAGTAACAGAATGGCCGCTGTCAGAAATTTTTAAGGAAAAAAAAAAAAAAAAAATTCTTAAAATCTTAAAATGAACAAATAAAATGAACAAAAAAAAATTATATTTTTGAAAAAAAAAATATATATATATGACGTGGCAGTCCCTCTGCCACGTCACGCAGCTGCTGCGGCGCAGTTTCAGATAGTTTCAAAGTCTGGAACCCCTGGAGAACTTGCAACCTTCCACATGGGCTGAAAAACATATAATGTTTTTACCTCTCGTCGTCAAATTTTTTTACTATAGAGCTCAAATAGTGTTGGAATGGGTAAATAATGTTCTAACACTAACCTTGCAAATCACAATTAGTGTTAGGTGGGATAATTAGTGTTGCCAACACTATTTATCAATTTTAGTGTAGTGATAGAACGAAGGGTCTGAAACTCCAAATAAAGAGGCTCGTTTTTTCCGACAGAGCGTGTGACCCTGTTCACCTGTTTCCCACTGAATGATGCCCACCTTCCTCATTTTCATCTGGAGTACGTTTCAGAAACAAACAAATAAAAGGATCGACGTCAACATTCATGGTGCGAATACAACGACTAATACTACATTTGATCGTAACGACGTCAAAACAGAGAAAGAACAAGGGGACGGGCATTCAATTTGTACCAGCGCCACTCTTCAGAACCTCTTTGGGGGATACGAGAAACTGCATCTACTCTAACACCCAAATCTTCAGATCCTTGCACGAAGGCAGCTCATTTTGAGGCTACACAGAAGAACAATGTCTCTCACCTGCCCTCTCATGCCTGTAAACCAACAACCAACCTAAACAAGAAGGTCAAAAACATCAAGAGTTCCCATGAACACCGAGGTCAAAAAGTCCTGCGAGATTGAAGCTGACTTGACAGAAGGCAGTGCAACAGAATAGAATTGTTATCCTCCCAGAGATGTGTCACATTGACAATTCTTCGGTAGAAATCAATGAGCAGTTTGCAAATATACAGTACAAGGAAAAAATATTCTAACTAAAAAAGCACCGGCATGCTGTTTTTTGACCATGTCGGTGCACCTCCAGAGGTATAATTACTTCATTCCAACAACAATACTAAGGATACAAGATAGCACAAACCAGCCAGCAAAGAAAAGTCCCACTTTACGGTTTCCTCCATCGTCCTCCGGTATTACCTGTGCAACACATTTACGGGCAATGAGAAAGCGAATCAAAACCTTTTCATGGCGTTCAGTCCCAGAAGATGTCACCAAGGAAGTATACAATAATATGCAGTCACTGTCAAGCAACATCTTGTAGGTTAAAAAATGTAAGGTAACCATTTTGTAAAGAAATCACACCCTTATCTCTTAATGATAGAAACACGTTTTGAAAGTTACTATAACGGACCACTAATTTTCACAGAGCACTTTCTATATTAGCCAGGACTAACCTCTAAGTGACCAAATGGCCCAAAGTGATTGTTTTCATATTTATAGGAGTTGCAGTAAATCATTTAGGAAGCTTCAAGGATGGTAACAAAATGTCCCACTCGAAAGAAGATATCATACCCTACATTGTTGAATGATAGAAATATGTTTTGAAAGTCGATATAATCGATTACTAGCTTCCAAATCGGACATTTATATTTTAGCATCGGCACTTAGAGGTTAAGAAGGAACCGATATGACAGATTCAGCGGGACGGTAAGAGAATGCCTTACAACTAGAGATGTAGGGTCGTCGAGCCTCTGTGTAAGATCAGATTCGTAAGGCCAAGCGTAGTCAACTGTGTGTGTTGCCTTGCGCAATAGGCACCAATCATACATCCGCCGTTCTTCTTCAAACGTCAGCAGATCAACAGAATCCTAAAAAATGCGCAAGAAACAGATTCAATAAGAGATAACTGACCACTGCTTCATAAACAGAACATGAAGCCTCATCCTAACTTGTGCTTGTAAGTGTCTAGAGGTCAATAAAAGAATTGAGAGGGTCATGTTTGGCTCATGGCGTTCGAATATATAAAACTCTGGCGTTCGTGTGAACATCAACATAATGTACCTTCAATTTGTTGAGAATTTCCTGAGAATCAGATTCTGCCAATGAACGTTGATTCACTTCTGCACATCGCTCTTGGTATGCTTTAACAATCTAGACACCAAAAATGGTTAAACACCCATACTTACACGCGATCAAGCTCTGAAATAAAAATTCTATTCCAGACGTAACAATTCAAATATCAGACTTGGATAATCGTTGGCACAATATCGACAATGATCTCTTGCATTTCTAAAAAAATAACAGTTGAACTGAAGAGGGTCACCTCTGAAGTCGATGCTTCCGGATTGACACATAACCTTCCGTAGTGGTCCTCCACGAGAATATCTGATGGTCACGGAGATGAGATAAATGTTGTAAACCTCTTGCTCAATTAAAAAACTAGACCAACCAGAAGCTGCCAACCTTATTATGATGCAACATTTCCGATTGACAGTTCTTGTCCCAAATTTCGAAAGAAATTCATGGGTGGATATGTGTGGGCAGGGAGCAGTGATAACGACAACACAACCTATTTTAGGCATACTTCGAATCCAGAATCATGCTTAACCTAAGGTGGAGAACACTAAATCGTTAGGAACCTTGTCCAGTGTCCCATATTGACCCCTGTTACCATCAGCAACTCATCTATTCATACACATGGTTAGACTTATGAGCAACTCGGAGGTAAGCATGACTTGGTTAAACTTCTATAGCCACTGATTCTTGAATTAAAATGGGGTGGTCAACGAATGGTGATCTACAATCTCCCACTATGAATGATTGCATAAGACATTCATACTTGGTACCCGCAATAGAAGTTAAAATCTCAACAGATTTGGCTCTTACACCCAAAGTGATCTCTCCATAGCTTTATGGTGATCCCCTAATATCACACTCCTACATACTGGTTAAAAAACACAAAAGTGACGCGAACACTATCCTAAACCTAAACCTAATTACTCGTCCAGTGAAAGTTTGCCATTCCAATTCCCTTTCCAACGATATTCAGTTGTTGTTTTAGAGTTCAAATCATAAGATAACACGAGTGCAACCCAGAGCTTTGCTTCTGTAATATCTCACCAACGAATAAAATACCCCTCCCTTCCACGCTCGAGAGTCGATTTTCATTAAATTCGCCACTACCAACTCACTGCCATGAACCGTATTTTCACGGGAGACTCCGATACTCCGTTAGAACTTACAAATACAATTAAGAAACCAATACGAATTTCAGCATCTGAAGAAGACTGAAAAAAACATCAATATCCTTCCGTTCCACATTCCAACACCCTAACCAAAATGAAAAATCCCACTTAACCCACAATTTCCGAACAAGAAAAACAAGCGGGAGGCTTCTCATTGCAAATTTAAATCCAATTCTACTCATGTAAGGGCCCAATCCCCCGCAATGTGAGTCATGGCGCTACTTACTATCCCCGGAGATGGCGCTGATGATATTTTCCTCAGTAAAACCAATCCAATTACAAAGCCTATACGAATTTCAGCATCTGAAAAAGACTGACAAAACATCAACATCCTTCCGTTCCATATTCCCACATCCTAACCAGAGTACAAAATCTCAACACCCCACAATTTTCAATCTCATCACCGGACAAGGAAAGCAAGAAACAGGATTAGCAAATTTAAACCCAAATTCTACTCCTGCATGAAACCCATCCTCCCGCAATGTGAGTCCAGGAGCTCCTTACTCTCCCCCGAGATGGCACTGATGATATTTTTCTCACTGATGAGCGACTTGAGAGTAGGGGTAGAGGGCAACAAAGTCACATCTTCGTCGGGAGTCGAAGGCTCCAACGGGGGCTCCGCAGTGGAAGTGGAAGCTGATGTCGAGTCGGAGGCTCTGACGACCACGAGTGATGAGGCTCCTCGCCGTGTTGGGGAAAGGCGAGGGTGTGCGACATGGGTGTGCGCAGGGGAGAGCAGGCGGCAACCAGAGAGACACTGCATCATGGCGCCCAACCAAGACCTCGAATCTGGGCGACGAAGAGGATCAAGAACAAAGCCTGAATGGACCAAAGCGTGAATTGCCTCAGGATTTGGGCGAAGTGCAGGGCACTTGGCGGCAGAATTGGGAGCTGGAGGTTCTTCAGGAGCGGTTGCAATTGCGGGGCGGCACCGAGGTATTTTGTGGGTGAGAGAAGGAATGGCGACGAACGTCGTGACGGGGCGGAGGAGCGATGAGGAGGGAGTGGTCTTGGTGGCAGACAGGAAAGGAGAGGATGTCGAGACGGACGGAGACGGACGGAGACGGACGGAGATGTAGAAAGGTCGATGGAAGTGGATGGAAGTGGATGGATGAGTGCTTGAGTGCAATTCTCGAAAAGATTCTTCAATCCAGTTCTGTAGAACATTTGATTTCAAACAAATTGGATAAAAAGTATTTCGGAAGTGACGGCCAGGCCAATACTTGTATTTCTGCATTTTGTAATGTTTTTTTTAATTGTCCAAAACAGGGGTATGATTGGTTATGTAGCAAAGAGTGTGGAGGCAGGGGAGAGCCTTAGAATCCACGTCACAAATCTCTAAAAACTTTAAGAAAAAAAATTGAATTGGTTTATTCAAGAATTTTTCTTAAAAGAAAAATTGACTTTTGTAATTGTCCAAAAAAGGGAGATGATTGATTATGTAGCAAAGAGTATAGAGGCAAGGGAGAGCATTGGAATCCACGTCACAAATCTCTAAAAACTTTAAGAAAACAATTGAATTGGTTTATTCAAGATTTTTTTTTTTTGAATTGACTTTTGTAATTGTCCAAAAAAGGGAGATGATTGATTATGTAGCAAAGAGTGTGACAGGAGGGGGAGAGCCTTGGAATCCCCGCCAAACTTCTCTAAAAACTTTAAGAAGAAATATTGAATTGATTTATTTAAGAAATTTAAAAAAAAAAAATGGGCTTTTGTAAATGTACAAAAAAAGGGTGTGATTGATCATGAAGCAAAGAGTGTGGAGGGAGAGAAGAGCCTTGGAATCCACGTCAAAGATCTCTAAAAACTTTAAGAAAAAAATTGAATTGATTTATTCAAAAAATTTAGAAAAGAAAAGCTTCGCTTTTGTAATTGTAAAAATAAAGGGTATGATTGATTGTCTAGCAAAGAGAGTAGAGATAGGAGAGAGCCTTGGTATACCCGCCAAAGTTCTTTAAAAACTTTAAGGAAAAAAATTGAATTGGTTTATTTAAGAAACTTAGAAAAAGGAAAATTGGCTTTTTTAATTGTCAAAAAAAGGGGTATGATTGATTATGTAGCAAAGAGTGTGGCGGGAGGGGAGAGCCTTGGAATCCACGTCATAGATTTCTAAAAACTTTAAGAAAAAAATTGAATTGGTTTATTCAAGAAATTTAGAAAAAGAAAAATTGGCTTTTGTAATTGACTCCAAAAAGGGCTATGATTGATTATGAAGCAAAGAGTGTGGAGGGAAGGAAGAGCCTTGGAATCCCCGCCAAAGTTCTCTAAAAACTTTAAGAAAAAAAATTGAATTGGTTTATTCAAGAAATTTAGAAAAGGAAAAATTGGCTTTTGTAATTGTAAAAATAAAGGGTATGATTGATTGTATAGCAAAGAGAGTGGAGGCAGGGGAGAGCCTTGGTATCCCCGCCAAAGTTCTTTAAAAGTTTTAAGAAAAAAAATTGAATTGGTTTATTCAAGAAATTTAGAAGAAAAAAATTGGCTTTTGTAATTGTCCCAAAAAAGGGTATGAATGATTATGAAGCAAAGAGTGTGGAGGGAGAGAAGAGCCTTGGAATCCCCACCAAAGTTCTATAAAAACTTTAGAAAAAAAATTGAATTGTTTTTTTCAAGAAATTTAGAAGAAAAAAAATTGGCTTTTGTAATTGTCCAAAAAAGGGCTATGATTGATTATGTAGCAAAGAGTGTGGAGGGAGGGGAGAGCCTTGAAGGTTCCATTTAGAATCCCCACCAAAGTTCTCTAAAAACTTTAGAAAAAAAATTGAATTGGTTTCTTTAACCCTTTATGTACTAAGAATTCATGATTTCTAGTTGCAGATTTTGATTAATTATATTATAGAAAATATAATAGAAATAGAAAATTTTATTATATCATTAGCTTAAATGAAGAACATTGTATGCATTGGTTCAAATACACAATTATTTAAGTTTAAAGGAATCTCCATATAAACTCTTCAACATTGCTTAAAAAATCGTGAGACCCAATTTGGGCTTCTTAGACACTAAAGGGTTAAGAAACTTAGAAAAAGGAAAATTGGTTGTTGGCCATCATTTGTGCAATCTATAAATATGCCTTGCTTTTTGTGACTTTTGAAGTTTTGTAACAAGATGATTGGATGATTGATGGAATGATTGATTGGATGATTGATTTAAGCCTTCTTCATTGGTAGTAGTCTTTTATTATTTTTTAGGCAAGAATTTTTCAGCAGTCTTGCTTCTTAATTTTTTAATTCCCTTTGTTGTTGTTTTCCTTTGGGGGAGCATGTTATTGATTTTCATTTAATTCATCCATAGGGAGGATTGATTTCAACATACTTAGAATGGAGCTAGGATGGGCACTACGATTCATGTGCTCATCGTCATGACTTTTGCCTCAATGGCTACTAAAAAGTAGATGAAGATTGGATAGACAAGAAGTTTCATTAGTCTCTCTTTCTTTTTTTATAGCCTCTCATGTTTTTTTCATTTCTTGGAGCATATTATTGATTTGTATTTAATTCATCCCTAAGGATTGATTTTAACATATTTAGGATGGAGCTTGAATGGACACTTCCCTTCTTATACTCACCATCATAGCTTTTGCCTCAATGTTTACTAAAAGGTGGATGAACAATATTTGAATAACCTTTAATTTATATATTGTAGAAGCAAATGTTTATTAATTCATTAAAATAAAAAATTTAAATCATCAAATTTATAATATAAGATTATATATATATATATATATATATATATATATCAAGATCAAACATATCTAAGATTCAAACCTTGTAATCCATAAATTCATATCAAAACATTCATAGATTTCAATCAAAATGTTTATGGATTTAAAAATTTGATGATTCAAAGATTCAAATCAAAGTATTTATGAATCCAAAAATCTAATGATTTATTGTTTAGAAATTTGTATAATATTTTAAAATTTTAAATGATATTAATTTAAAATAGTTTGGTAGGACATATTTTTATTTTTATTATTATTTTTAAGTTCTATGCATGGAAACATTTATATTCTATGTGAATTGGACATTGTGAGTGGAGTCAAGCTATATTCAATTATCCTACTACTAAAGGCACAAAATTAGTGTCACTTGTAAAATTAGTGTCATTTTAATGTTATTTTGTGATGAAAAGTAAACTTTTTAGATTATTTCCTTATCCCATACATAGATCAAAGTGCATATTTATTAATTATTTTATTTTAACTATTAACTTTATGTCCAATGTATGGAAGCATTTTATATGTTTTGTGTGCTAGTGTATAGGTTCAAGCTAGTTTGCAATATTAATGAGAGATGAATCTAATGACATTCATAGATATATAAATTATGGGTGAAGAATCATTTATACATCCAAATGGTTACACATTCATCTAATTATAGCAATATCATCTTATTTTGAAATTTTTGAGGCTAGTGGTTTCATTCACAAATAGAAAACATTTTCCAAAGTCTATTTCCTAAATCAAACACTTTGCCATACATTGCAAGTTGCTAGTTTGCTACAAGTAAAGTCCTTGTCCTACATTTTGATTTGTCATTTGTTCATTATCTATTATCAAGTACATGTAGTCATTGACATTGAATTTTTCTTGAAATTGAAGTATGAATGAAATTGTACTTAAAGAGAGCATGTAGAGTGTTGCATCAAATTGCCCCAAGCCCCAAATTCTTATATTAAAATGTTATCTCCTTTGTAGACATTTGAAAATCACTTCTATTGTCAAAGCCTAAGGCTAACCCAAGAACTTTCTATCAAATGGAATGAAAATAATTAATGGCATTTATATCTTATTTGTATTACTTTCTTGAGCATCACATCCTTTACTTAGTTTCTCACCAATTCCTAAAGAACGAATGTAGGAATGGATGTGCCAAATTTTAAAACATTTACATATAAATAGGATGGTAAGGAATTCAACAAGTGCAAAAGTATTATTTTACCACCTTTCCGACTCTTGCAACATCCAAGTGCTTGAATATCTAACATTGTAAATGAAAACCACACAAGATATAAAGCAATTACAATTTCTTGTACATTGTCAAATTTGGTCATCCATCAAAGCAAAATTTCTACTAACAATTGTCAATGTGGTGATGGCAAAATCATTAGTGTTGCATTTATACTGAATTTATGTTGTTCCAAACTTGTGAACATGAAAAATTATTTGAATAGTCATATTTGTTTGTGCATAAAACCATTTAAGTCTCCTATATAGGCAACACCAACCAACACAATAAAAAAGGTTCTTTTTAATACAATCAAACCTCCATATATATTAGAAATAGGGAGTAGAAGATTTTTAGCACATACAACATTATAACATATAACAAATAAAATATATTTAACATTTTGGATATTAACAAATAACATACATTTAATTAAAAAACTTTTGAGTTATTAACAATAATTTGTATTTTATCTTATCATCCTTTTGGCTATTTTAATACATAGTGAAGTATATTTACAAAAGATGTCATGAAGAATTAGTAGTATTTAAAATCTAACATTTCTCTTTTGGGGTCTAAAAGGGAGGTGAAGTATTCTTACAAGAAATACTGTGTATTATTTTTGTAGAGTTTATTATAGTATCATTGTACTATGACCTTTTGAAAAAATTATTTAAAAATAAAATATGGATAATTAGTGTAACACTCAAAATAATGTGTTACCAAAATTTTGAGACATAAATAAATGTAGGTCAATATTATTCACAAAATATAGTTTCTACATTTTTGAAGAGACTAGACACTAATTTGTAAGAAATAGGGATTTTTCCTTACAAAAGAACTAAAAATTTTACATTTGAGAGGACTTCATGGTGATGAGATTTCACAAAAAGAATGATCTTGAAACCATCTTTAATATTCCAAAGTGCTTGCACGAGGGAGCTCTATTAGCATGGATGTGGGGGACATAGAATAATATATTTTAGATGAACCTTGGTAGGCATATGCCTTTCTAGTGTGGGAATAGATCATAAAATTTTCAACTACAGATTATTCAATTCAATGGGTACTCCAAACGTAGTGAAACCCCTAAAACTCAAATTGTGACAAATAATTGAAATTTACTTTTAAATTTTGAATATTTTATTTTATTTTTGAAAAATAAAGGTATATTATTACCATCAAGTTAGACATATCCAATAAAAATTTCATGTTCATTGAACTTGTGCTTCAAAAGTTATAATGGACGTTAACAACATCACTCCAATTGTGATGGAAAATAGGAACAATGTTTTTTGCAACCACCCTGAAAGGTTGTAAAATTTATAAGTTTTTATTGCTTATCAAGGTAATAAGTATAGAGGTTCAACTTTACTCTATTCATCAATTTTCCCAAAAATCTAGTGTTATTGACTTAACCAACTCTTTAAAAAAATGGACAAAATTTATGATCTTTATGATTTAAATTACAAGTAGTTTGAAAAGATTTGTAACTATAAGCACATTCAACAAGGCATAATGTTTTAAGATCCATTGGTTGCATTCTTAAGATTATTAATTCTATACTTGCAATAAAGCTACAAAATTTTATTTTTTTCATCCATTTAATGTATCCAACAACAACAAGGTTGTTCCAAGGTTATAGTAAGCTTTAAATTTAATCATATATTATAAATACAAATTTATTATAGCATAAGGAATACCTCATGAGAGTTTTTTCCACACTAATCATATTTGTACAAATTAGATTTGTATATTCCTTATGACAAGTAAGGCTCCCTTTTTTGTTGTATTTAAAATAATAATAATATTCTATATTGAATTCAATCAAAATTGTATGTATGCATGCTCGAAGGATTATAATTTATGACTAGAATCTCCATAAGGTGTGGATTCTACAAAGGCCTTTCACCCCCCCCTAATGGATACTTGGCCTCATCTAAATTCTTGACATCTTCGACATTTGAATTCTTCCACACACCACATTTGTCATCAATTGAAGTGCCCCTTTGATCCTCTCTCTATTTTGTCACTCAATATTCAAATGGCAATGACCAAATTAGATTTATACCAATTGCAATCTAGTCCATAGGCAAAAGAAAAAGCAACTACAACAAACTTTTAATAACCATGTTGTTGAGGCAACACACTTCTCAACCATGGATAGTATAAAGTTGAGGTGGCAAGGTGGACATTAGGTTGACTCTAATAGCACATGGCACAACAAATATTGAGGGACTCCAAGCATGTTTGTAAATGTTGATGCTTAACTATTGATGATGCTCTTAACCCTCTCACATCACATTTTTTGAAAATGCACCAAAAAACTAGTTCAAGATGCTTGTTGTAACATTTATGGATTGAACCACTTGTGGATCATTTTCTTTGTCAGCACAGACTATGTTTCTAATATTGTGATTTTGTACCAAATGTTTCTACATCTAAAAATCAAAGATCTTTGAATACAAAGATATGGTAGAACCGCCCATTCCAGACCAAGCAATAGTGCTAGTATGTGAGCCCAAGAATGCGAGCTTGTGAGCATTGAGTCTACAATATAGATACCTATAATATAGGTACTACACACTATAGAAGGTGTATGTATCATAAACACCTATAATATGGGTATTTGTAACATATATACCTTATAATCATAGACAATTTCTACAATATATACACCTACAACATAGGTGTGTAGTATTCTAGGCTCATGGACTCACATTCCTATGCTCACATAATAGCAACCCTCCCAGACCAAGGACCTATCTCCAATCTATAGGATGCAATCATTTCTAACCAAGGTTGGGACCATGACTTTTTTTTATTTTGTAAGAAGTGCCAAAGTGGCGATACCAAAATTGATAGTGGTGTTCCAAATTTCAACATTCATCCACATATTAGATAGAAAAATATCAAATTAGCACATATCACAAGTGTATAATTGGATTTTCATCCACAATCTAACGATTTCATCCAAGTTTTTTTCGGTAGTTTTTAGCTAGATTATTTTTTATGGTGCAATCTAGCACCAGAAAGCCAAAAATAGAAGCCTCGTTTGGGACTAAAAAGGTCTTGACACATGTCCCAAAGTAGTGAGCAAGAAAGTAGGAAGTGGTGAACGGGAAAGTAGATCATTCATTGCCTTAGAATGTTCCATAACATGTATGGAATCGCTTAAATGATCAGGTATGAGTGTTTTTACGCTTTGACCACATCCCATAATCATTGTACATTTACAAACATGTGTGTTTCGGACACGTGGATGAGCACAATGTGATGCTTGGGGACCGAGAAAGGTTGATAAAAGTTGTACTGTAAGGGGGGTCACTATGCACTCAAAAGAGGCAGTAACTGCCTTCCTCAAATTGTTTGTCCGTACAGTGCTGGGATTTTAACTTAGGGTGCCTGTTTTTGTTGCTCAACTTTCAAGTGGTCGTCAATTGTGCTTTCAAGTCACAACATAAGCTATGTTTTGCAATTCAAGTAGGGCACTTTTATTTTATATATTTTATATTATTAATATTATTTAAAAAACTGAAATTAATCCCATCGCAAAAGGGGAAAAAATACAAACCCGTCAGCCAACACAAGCAAGCCACTTTCAGTGAAATCAGTGGCTTCTGTGACTCCTAAAAACTTTTATGCATCTTAAAAACTTTTATGCCCTTGTAAGATATACTAGAACCTCTCTAAAGTAATAGGATTGGGACTGGTTGGACGCATTATAAAAGGGAGGGGCATGATGTTCTTAATATGTGGTTCATATTGCTAAGCCATGACCGCAATCATTATTTTTCTGACAACATGTTATTGTTGTAGAGAGTATTGCATTGGGAAGGTTCTACTGTAAAGTGAAGGCACCCATTACTAACCGGTGCCCCATCAACAATCAATAGGGGGCAATATTTCCAACCAAGGTTAGAACATATTTCCGATCAAAGCTTGGAACGTGCTTTTTTCTCCTTTTCAAGGTTAGGACTACTAAGTTCAAAATACATGTGTCAAAATAGTGAGTAAGAAATTAGGAAGCAGTGAGCAGGAAAGTAGTTCTTGAATTATTGGAATTAGAAGAGTCTAGACATTGGCTAAGGGTTTGGAGCATTGTCTGCCTTCCAAAATTTATAATAATTTAAGTTCAAGCAATAAAATTACCATAAATTTTGCAATCCCCATCATTTCTATCAATGCACCTCTAAAAATATTTGCTTTGCCTTGCACTATACCACATGATGTCCATAATTACTTATTTGATCGGTTATGGGATGCCTTCACCTTAAAGGCCTTGTTGATGTGATCGGATGGAGTCATAAATTTCTTGGGATAGATATATTTGTGCATGTGATAGAATGGAACAAATGGAGTTGTTGGGATGATGGGTACCAACAAGCCATGGAGGACTAAAGTACGGTGGGCACCCCAAAATGCACCACTGACCCTAAATTGCCAAAATCTCCAAAAGCAATTATGTATCTATGTAGAAGAAACGTTTTTAAAACCAAACTTTGTTCCTTCATAACTTTTGCATATAGTATCCAAATATCGCGTTCTTTGGTGCATTGGAACCTCCTTTCACTTGAGGGTATCCACCTCATATTTTATTTCTGCTTCGGCCTTCTCGCATACTATCACTCCGGAAGTTCATAAGTACCTGTAGGTGAACACACTTAAAAGCGATCAAATAAGCGTATTGTATGAGGAATTCACAGATTTTTTTTGCACGTGGGTATTGGTCACTAACTGCAGATTGTATCTGTACGAAGAATCCACCGCAGGCTTCTTTTTTTTCCTTCAGAAAGTTTTACAATTTAGGCATGAATCTCCACGGGTTGGTTTTATATCAGAGCTGCAATTTGGTGTGGTTTACTTACATCCATGTGGCTTCGCAACCACAGATGGACCTCTTGGATCCGACTACCTGGAGTTTCGAAAAGCATGACGGACATCGCCTATAAATCTGTGACTAGTACGACAATCAATGAGTGTGCCAACTGCCCAAGATATTCCAAATTCGTCATTTTCGAGGGAGGGCGGGTACTCAAAGACGGAGATCTGAGTGCAGAAAAAACAACTACCCCCGAATGATGATCTAGGCTTTGTATTCATGATGATCTTATGGCCGGAGTTCTTGTGCGATCTCAAGTTCAAGGCCGCCAGATTTGACCACTTCTTCGTCGGAGAGGTTCAGTTGCCTCCATATCGATGATATTGTCATATTCGTTTGATGGGCCTGTTCCAAAAGCACCCAAATTGTTTGATTCAATTGAACAGAACTCAAAAACAATGATGTAGATCTGAGGTGAGGCATGGGTCTCGAACTACCCCACTGACTCTGTTTCTTCACAACGGTCCTGTGACCACCGTTCTGCATATTAGTGTTAGATATGAAGTTCCAAAAGGGGAGTCTGGAAAAGAGTCAATCTCTTGATCTTTCGTCATAATTCTAATGAATGTAACAATTAGTTGCATCAAGCTTCAAGTTATTCTTATCAAACACAACCCTCTGCTACCACAATCAACACTAGCTAGTGTGGCTCATCGTCATCAAAACATGCACACTTGCATTCAGAGGCATAGCCCTCTACTGTCAATCTCACACCTCACAGATGTCAGATCCTTGCCCCGGCTGTCTAGTACCAAAATTCAGAACACACAGTTGTTGCTTGGACTAGATCACCAATATGGCCATCTCAGTGCGTCAACTTTCTTGAGGCTACAATTCGAATAAAAATCCTTTCGAACTTCCAAGTCACGTTCACATGTACCTGACGAGAGATCAAGCCGAACAAAATTCATGGGTTGGCACAGTTCAAATCAATTCGAGACTAGTGGAAGGTTATCAAAGCTGCAAGGAACAGGCGGATTCATGACTAATAGCTAGGAATCCATCTTGACAAGAAAATTGCGAAAAATCATGCACAACCGTGCATGTGAGACCGATCAACGTTAACACAAAAACAGTCTCAAACTCGTCAAACAACTGCATTTCCGTAATCACACAACACAAAGATGCACACAAAGATGCACGGAATTCAACCGGAAATCGGAGGAGAGCAGAGAATGCTAGCAGCTTCAAGCTCATGCGTAGGACTTGCATTTATCGATTGGAAGGATACTCAGTAGTACAGCATGAATTGAAGATTCCAAGCTAGTGATATACCGACATTACAATTAATGCCGACGATATGATACCATGATCTGATCTCGGGAATTAACAGTCTGACACTCAGAAAGCTCGTGCACAACTGCACCGCCACAATCCCGCAACACAGAGACGCACACAATGATGCACATAGAAATAGAGAAGAGGAGAGTGTAATCAGCTTCAAGCTCATGCGTATGACTTGCGTTTGTCGAAGCATACTCAGTAGTACAGCATGAAGTGATGATTGGGTATTGACAAATTAGTAATAGGACAGCGCCGACGTCTTTCAGCATCATACCATCTCGGGAATTAACAGTCTGACGCTCACAAAACTCGTGCACAACTGTACCTCCGTAACCACACAACCCAAAGATGCACACAAAGATACCCACAAACATCACCCGGGAATCAGACGAGAGTAGAGAATGTAATCAGCTTCAAGCTCATGCGTAGGACTTGCATTTATCGAAAGATATTCAGTAGTACAGCATGAAGTGAAGAGTCTGAATCGACAAATTGGTAACAGTACAGTGCCGTCGGCGCCCTCTAACACGATAGCATTTCGGTAATTCACTATTTCTAATTGCTCTCCATCACAACACTCTTGGTTGAGTGGTCACTCCCCCGCTAAGAAGCTCAACATATTGGAAAACATGAAGAAATATAGTACATGGAGGAGCCACCACTGGAAGGAGAGGTAATCAAAACGAGGTGCCCATCAGGGGAGAGGAAAAAAATCCCGCTCCAAGGTCCTCGAAGATTGATAAGCAGCCATCAAAGCTCGCCGTAGGCGAGGTTGGGCGCATGTCCATCTCGGGATGGGAGTTCGACAACAAATCCTCCAAGAACTCGGTCCCGAGATCCTGAACCTCCAGCACCAAGGGCGACTCAGGCACGTTCACGGGCGACTCGGGGAGGTTCAGAGGCGAAGAATCGGATGCAAGAAGCTCCTCGGTGGGGATGGGGATGGCTGGGACCTCAGACTTTAGGGTTTCCGATCGCTCGGATTGAGCGGGAGGAGATGATGGCGATGGCGGCTGGCTTGGTGACGTTGATGTTGACGGGGGCGGGGATGGCGATGTTGATGGAGATGACGATGGAAGTGAAGCTCGAAGCGGGAAATTGAGAAGCGCGCGGCAGCCTCGCATTTTCAGTGCGGCCGCGTCGTACGCGAGCGCGGCTTGCTCGGCCGTCTCGAAAGTGCCCAGCCAGACGCGAGCGCCTTGCCTTGCCGAGTCGCGAATCTCCGCTGCAAATTTCCCCCACGGCCGTTGCCGCACGCCGCGGTAGTGCGGCGTGCTGCGCACGATCTTCTTCTCCGGCATTAACGATTCGAAAGAATTCACGTTACTCTGCTCGCGCTTCGTGAGCAGCCCCATGGCTGCGGCTTCGGGGAAGACGCGCCGCGGGCGCACAGTGGTGCGCGGCGCAGGCGGAAGCTCTTCCGAGGTTTTGCTGTTGTCCATGTCGAGCAGCATTTGGTACAAGAACGCGTCCTCGGAGTCGTTGTGCGGGAGTTGCCAGTCTTGGCATGAAACGAGCCCCTCCTTAGCGCGAACTGGAAGCAACGGCGTCATGGATTCGTCAAACTGCGACGACGATGACCATGCCGGAGCACATTCGGACGTGAGTGTAATTTGCGGATACCAGTCGATCTGTTGCGTGGTGGCCACTTCCTTCTTTACCATCTGCCCGATCGTCTCCGCGAAGTTTGGCCCGAGCGATTGCCGCAGCTGGTTGGCAAGAAAGCCGCGCAAGTGACAAGGCTTCTTCGAATCATCAAGACTGGCGTAGTCCTCATATCGACATCGCTTCGACAATGGCGCACCACTACTGATATCACTTCCCGAATCATTGCACGAGTAAAAATCACTGCCGGAGCTTGTTCGCTTCGTCGCAAGCGCGGCCAAAGGATCACAATTCCTGAACTGCGAGCTGAATGCTTCCAGAGACGAGGACGAGGACGAAGAAGAACCTGTGGCCTGCGGTTGCTTCTTCAAAACTGCCGAAGATGACGACTCAATGGGGAAACTCTCCGATGGGCAGACTGTGAGGTTGTCCTTTCCCAATTCCACCAACCCTCTGCCTCTCTTCGTTGATGCGAAACTGAAAATATTCATTCTCAATCACTCCTTTCCACTGAATTCCCTACAATCTTCTTGACAATGCTCTGTCTCTGTATCCCCCTCCCTCTCCCTCTCTCTCTCTCACTAAAAAAATAACGAAAACCCCTCTCCTTTTCAACACTAAACGCTCAATAGAATGCACACTGCAGCGTCCATACTGCTTCTCAAATCTGAAACACAGCCCTCTTAAAAAAACTCCGAATCTCCTCCTTCCCCTTCAAAGCCTAAAATTCCTTTCAGCTCTAAAATTCAATGTCGATTGTTTTTGGGTCACAGTGTGCTCCCACCGTACCAGCAAGGAGAGCGAATGCAATCATAGAAGCTCTACACTTACAAGCACACACTCCAGTACTAGACAGCGATGGAGGAGACTGCACACTCAGATCGAATCAAGGCGTGTTGAAAGAAATTGCAGATGACCAAGAATTGGCAGGCAAGTGGATTGCTTTGTATGTTGATTGCGACGTTGATTGTTGCTAACGAACTGTGAAAACTGAGGACCCCGCAAAAGACTTCGACGCGTGAATTCTTCTTATGTAGGAGTGGAGTGAGGAAAAAATGGACGAAGCTTACCTCATCCGACAAAAAAAAAGCAATGCCCCCGTAAAAACTTATTTGCCTTTCACTTGTTTGTGTATTGTTACGAGGATGGCCTGGCCAGCTAATGCTGGGATGGCAGCGAATCTCATCATCTGCTCAGTGGGGTCGGCCGGGTATTTTTTGTATTTCTTTTCTTTGGCAAGTGCTTTCGGTAAGATGTAAGTCAGTTGAGCATTTTGGGGGATCTCAGTCATCTCACTGTTCAGAGCTGTTGTTTTGTGCAGTTGCCGCCCTTCAGTTGAGTGAGGCTCCACTCCATTCTGCTCCATTCCTGCCGTGACTTCTACTTTTTCTACTGTCAATCTGTGGTTGAGTGGTTCTTGGTGGGGATGTCACGGTGATGTCAGCGTCTATCTCGATTCTGTGGGTTTACTGTGGGGTTTACTGACGTGGAGGTTGTCGGAGTCCCTTTCGGTATTTCGGGAAGGTTCGCTGCGCTTCCCCACTGTTTTCACTTGCTTGTTGCTCCGCCTACTGCTTGCCAGTGGTCGCCGAAGAAGTGCTTGGTTTTTATGGTCGAGTCTAGAGCAGCCAGTGCAACGAGCAAAACAAGGGGTCTTTTTTTCTTTACATTCACCCTTGGCTGGACCTCCGCAACAGACTCGTTGCACTGACTACTGCAGACTCGACCCGCCGGTTTTTATGGTTGGGGTTTTGGCAGTTTGAAGTTGGAACGTACGTTTGTGGTGGCTGAAGCTGATTGGGATCCGAGGACTGTAACTGTGTAAATATCTTTTTAAAAACGACATTGGACACTGTATAAAAGAGTGTGCTTCGGCATGTATTTCCTAAAATTCGTAAATTGGTTTTGTAATGGTATACATAACATTGTTAACGGGCTGGGAATGTACCTCCCAGCTGGAGGTATAATCCCCTGGGGGGGAGACTTCAGTTAAAATGCTCTGAACTGGATTGGCTGCATTGCGGTGCATTGTCAGGCATGAGAACATCATTCGCTGGGGATCCTCACTTTGCGGGGAGCAAAAGCGACCCCCTGCACACTGGTTAATAATGTTATGTAGAAATGTTATTAATTTACAAGCGTGATTTGAGAATTGAAGTGAAAGGATTGACACTTTTGTGGCAATTACTGTGGGTGTCTCAGTACTATACAGTGGGGTACAACAATAATTCGTGTTTCTTTTCTCAAAGTGAACTAGTGTTGAAATCAAGGTTATTTTTTTCATTTTTAATGAAGTGCCAAAGTGGCCATATTGAATGTTATAGTGGTGCTCCAAATCTCAACATTCATCCCCATATTGGATAGAAAATATCATATTAGCACATATCACATATCCACAATTCAGTTTTCATCCATAATTTGGTGATTTCATCCAAAAAAAATTATTTAAAGTTTTCTAGCGATTTTCCACCTTTTTAGTACCATTTTTTCCTATAGGCGTGGTGCCATGCCATAAAATTTGGTATAATTTTGCACCAAATCACCAGAGAAAAAAACATTGGTTGAAATCAATGGACTTTGAAAAGCTGGCTCTTGCAAGTTGAGAATGAACATACTTTTGAGTCATAAAGTGCATTAGGAAGTTAATAGAATGCAGGTTTTTTGTTTTTTTTGGAAATAAATGATAGAATGTAGTTTCATGGAGTAACAGGTTTGCATAATAAAGTTGTGAAATTATACACAAAGAAAGTTTTTTGTTACAAACTATCTACCATCAATCTTGCTACCACCTCTAAAGTAACCACGCCTTAAATTGCACAACTAAGCAATTTAGCATGGTTGCTATTATTATACTGAAAAACTTTTGGTGGGATCTTGTTGGAAGCCAAAAGGAGATTCTAGATTCTACAAGAATGCATTTTTTGGAAACAATATGAAGAAACGACAAATTTTCAAAGTGCTGAAAATAGAATTTAGGGTAACCAACTATAAACTCTCATGAATAGTGGAAGTACATTTTAGGCAAGAATCTTGCTTATGCGGCTTTAGAAAGTGTACGATTTTAGGTGTAGTTACCTTAGTTGCAATCATTGCTTGCATTCTATAAGGCATAGTAGAAAATCAATGTACAAAGCCGCTCACAATCCCTTATTGCCTAAAGGGTGTCTCCACATAGTTTCAAGTCCAGTTCAAAGCATTTGTAACTTTTTGCATTTGATGTCCAAATTTAGTAAAACTTGTTGGAAAATTTGCACTCTCTTTTAGTTTGTGTAGTAAAATTTTCAAATCAATCCAATATGTACTAATTTTTTGTAAGCCAATTGAAGTTCAGAGGTTCAATTTGATTGAATTATATTTTCTTTCACAAATGTGTTTGTATGTTGGTTTTGAATTACTTTAAAGTTTAAAGTTTTTTCATTTGAGTAGGTTTAGAAATCAATCAAAATGTGTTGCTAGGAAAATTTCAGCATCTTTTTTCTAGACTAAAACATTATGATCTTGCAATCTATGTGGCCAAATGACTCCAAATTTGATTCATGTTAGCTACAACATGTACACTACAAGATTGTGTGGTTGAAATTTCTATACCTTAGTAACATTTTGGACTATAAAGCAATGATGTTTTTAAACCCAAAAAGGCCCTGGGCCTTGAGGGATTAAGATATTGTATTCCATAAGGATTAAATTTTTTGTGTCATTTCTACCTTATCCTTTGGTCTACTATGATGTTCAAGCAAAACTTTTGCAACCATCCAAATATTCTCTATTGGATTCAAATTTAGTGAATTGATAAGCCAATTCAACTTTTCCATACCATCAGCACATTTCTTTTGCAATGGCAATGAACTACAATGAACTGTAGTGCCATCTTCCATCAATATCAATTGCTTAGGGTCATCGTGTATGAAATAAAAAAACAATTAATGCTCTTTCATAAACAATAGTAACAAAATAAATTGTTGATTTCTTATCTGAAAGAATGATGACTAGTGGAGACTTATGAAAGCCACTAAAGGCATTCCAAACCATCACTAAACTGCGTCCAAACTTTAAACTTGGTATTATATAATCCCAATCATATTATTCATACGACTTCCACCACACTCTAATTTGCTGTGGATCTTTGCCAATTTCAAATGATGATTCATCCATCTAAATAACATTACACTAATCTTTGTACATCCACTTTTCACGGGCACGTGCAAATGCAAGCCTATCTACTTCATATTTGACAATCAAATAGGGCTTTTTAGGTGCTACACAATTTTTTAAACCATACTCGTGGAGATAGAATTAAACAATAGTTTGGCAGACAATCACAAAGCTTGCAAGTTCTACTACAAAATGTCTTATGTTTGTATTGATAGCACAACATAACACCCTTACATCTCGCTTAGACAATTTTTTATGCCTACCAAATTCACTACAAGAGAAAAGGGTGTTTTAAGTATAGTCATGGGTCACTGCAAGAAACACCGACCATTTTTTGTAGCATCTATGACTTATTAGGAAAAATTATTTAAAAATAAAATAAATATAGATAACTAGTATAATAGTGAAGATAACATGTCACCAAAATTTGAAATCTAAGAAAAAACTAGGTAACAAGTTATTCACAAAATAGGGTTACTAGGTTTTTGAAGAAACTAGACACTGATTTGTAAAAAGTAGGAATTTTTTTCTTAAAACTAAATTTTTCCATTTGGGAGGACTTCATGGTGATGAGATTTCATAGAAAGAATAATCTTGAGACCATTTTCAATGTTCATAAATGCTCGCACAAGAGACCCCTATTTACATAGACATGGAGGATATAGAATAATATATTTTTAGATTTCCCTTAGTAAGAATATGCCCTCCTAGTGTGGCAATAGACCACAAAAATTTCAACTCTAGATCATTAAATTTGGGTACTCCTAACGTAGTGAAAACCCCTAAATCTCAAATTGTGGCAAATTATCAAAATTTATTTAAAAAATTTGAATTTTTTTTATTGCAAAAAAATAAAGTATTTTATTAACATCAAGTTAGACATCTCCAATAAAAATTTCATGTTCTTAGGACTTGAGAGTCAAAAGTTATAGCGGAAGAGAAAAAATCACTCCAATTGTGATTCAAAATAGGACCAGTGTTTCTTGCAATGACCCTCCTAGTAGTATAGTCCTACAATTATAACGTTTTAGGAGATTTTTGGTAAAACTTATTGAAAACACATGTATTTCTAATAAACTTTTACTAAAATCTTCTAAAAGGTCATAAATTATAGGAGTATACTACTAGGACTATACTTAAAACGCCCTTTTCTCTTGTAGTGATTGTAATTTCAAGGACTTTACACTTTTTCAAACCTTCCAACAACTCAAGATAGTTGAAATGGTTAAACAAGGAGCATTTAAGGCTTGTGCAATGTCTTTATATTTCATTCTGGCCTCCTCATCCTCACAATTTCATTCTTTTGCTCAAAGGACAAGATTCTATACTTTATGGTGCTTGTTATAAACCCTCAAACAATACACAACCAACTTCTAGTATGATAAAGAGAAACTTTTCAAGCTAATAGTGACAAAAAAAAATTGTTGATTCTATGGCCAAGTTTAAATTTTGATTCTATTTTTTATAGGCACAAAGTTCTATATCTTTACAATATAAAGATTTTAAAGATTACATTAATAGAAAAATCAACAAAGTCAAATGAAAATCTATATATAGATACTCAACTTTGTTCAAGTTCACTACAAAATCTTTAGTAATTGGTCTAATAGCCCCTACTCTTCAACACAACAACAACTCTTCTTGGAATGCTCTTATAAAGCGCCATACAATCATCTTTACCAAAATTGTGATATATAGAATACATATGTTCCTACAATTCTTGAATTCCTTTTGGAGGTGTTGTAAATTTGTTGAAGTACCATTTGAGAAGTATCAATAGAATTGTATCTAGAGATTTTGTAGGTTACTAAAGGAGCTAAAGTGGTTGTGATGCCAATTACTCTTGTACAATCTTGCTTGAGTGCTTGGAATCATAATCTTGTTGAAAGACCAATCTACTTAGATTCAAATTGTAACTTTTGTAAGGCAGACTATAAAAAAATTCTAAAATAAATTTGTACTAAAGTGGGTACACCCAAAACCGCCAATTTTTGCTATTGAGCCTAGTTACTATTATTAGACTAGTCAAAATTTCATAGGTTATTGTAGGCAAGTGAAAGGAGGTTCCAACGCACCAAAGAACATGGCATTTGGATAATGTATGCAAAAGTTATTAAGGAACAAAGTTTGGTTCTAAAAGCGTTTCTTCCACATAGGTACAAAATTGATTTTGGAGATGTACACATAGTATAGATGGCGGTTTAAGGTCAGTGGCACATTTGGGTGTAAAGTAGTAGGCTCTAAAAGCGCCCTTTAAGGGCTGATTTGCCTTTTTCATAGGTTTGCATGATTAAAAATATTTTTAGCTCATTTTTTCAAAGAAAGCCAAATAGATGCCGAACGTAACACAAGTGGTTTCATATTTTTTGAAGCATTTTTGAATTAGTTATGAATTTTCAAAGATATCTGTTGTAGGTACCTATTTGTGGCCCTAGGTCTCCCAAAATCTGTCCCCTTGCAACTTCTAAAGTGATTTGAGGAAATCATGGTCAATGATTGGCTCTTGCAATAGAAAAACAATTTTTCCTTGATGCATTCAATAGCTAAAGTGGTCCATTCAAGGATCACCTTCAATCCATTCTACAACTAATTATAGGGTCGGTTTGAAGAAGAGGGTCGCTTTTACAGCACACTACCTTACCTACCTTAATGCCTATCCATCCTACATTCAATTCTATAAGAGCATCCCGACAGCAGGGTGCCAAGAAGGGAAGACACGATAAATGGAAGGGCCCGGGCTGAGTTTCTGCACCATGGCAGACTCGCCAAGTGAAATTTCAGACCAGGCCACGCAAGAATTTATAGAAGGGACGGACAAATGGTGCGGCTTGGGGGCGCCGCGCCCAAGGATTCGAATGCTATTTTCAACATACCGACCACCAGCTGGCCCTTGAATCAGCTCCAGTCTAGGCACAACAAGCTTGGCTAAGCAGGCTACTATATTTCTAGTATCATAAAAAACAAATTGTACAATTACCATTGTACAAATGAATCAAATACCAATGTCATTGCTCCGAATACCATCAAGATATTTTTTTTGTTGACCAATTGAGAGAACAATTCCATGGGAATTTGGTGTGAAGCTAGTGTGGAGAGGTTGTTTTTATAATGAATCTATTGTCTATGATGTTCTCAAAGAGTATGGGATAATTTGAAGATGAGAGCTTGACCACTCATTGTCAAAACTTTGGAATTGTGTTTGAAGTATAATTTCAGACCTTATTTAGGCATAGTAGAATAATTTTTTTCAAAAAACGTTGAACTAAGTTAATGTAAAAAATAAATTTAACCTTCATCTCCAAAAATCCGTTTGAGATTTTAATCCTCCAATAAAAAGTTATGGACAAAATTCATAGAGGGGTTGGAAGGGATTCTTTTTGGACATTTTCAAACATCCTCTTTGAATTTTGTCCATAACTTTTTATTGGAGGATTAAAATCTCAAATGGACTTTTGCAAATGAAAGTTAAATTGATATTTCACATTAATTTAGTTCAGTGTTTTCTGGAAAAAATTATTCTACTATGCTTAAATAAGGTCTAAAATTATACTTCAAACACAATTCCAAAGTTTTGACTTTACTATGACCGGTTGAGCTACTACTAATTCTAATTTACATTATCCCATATGAATTGTTCTACATCCTACCACCCTATATGTATATAAAGAGTTTTTCTACACACCCCACAAAATTTAATGTAAGTTGGAGATGTTTGGAGGGATGTGAGATGGTTGTTCAAATCAATTCTCTAATTTAATCGAGAGTTTAATTTTTGTAGATTGATTATCAAAACTACGAAACTGCCTGACATTGCATTCTGCACTTGGTGCGTACGCCGTGGGGCAGAGGAGGAGCGGTCAGGCCGTGCTCTTCAAAGTAGCACTCTAAACTTGGCTTGGCGCCCGAGTCTGCCATAGGGATGCTCTAACATACTCATAGGCCAAAAGCTATTAAACATCTCAAAATCATCACAAATCTACCACCATGCTTCACAATCTAATGGACATGTTGTGGTCCAACACATTCTCTATTCCCGATCCAACACCATGACCTACTATCTGAGTTAAACCCAGGTACTTCACCATACCTTCTAATCTATATATACATGTGTCAATTTTTATTTATTATGGGAGCTATTTAGCTATTATTTCACAATAGATATATCCTTATTTCTTTTCTACTACTACTTTCCGTTCATTTCTTACACCCTATGATAGTTAAAATTGAAATTTGAGGCATTTAAACATGTCCCTATTGTAATTCAAATTTTTTTACGTGGTTCTAGGGTTGATTTGCACAATACGTACATTCTAACTATTATTGAACACAACCTACACAAACAACACATATACAAATATCATATATTGAACAATTCATACAAACAAATCATACAAAAGAATAGGATATGTACAATAAGAAGAAAAACCATGGAAATTGAAACATCCACAAGTAGTATCATCCCAAGTACTATATAAAATGTTCCAACAGCTACGTCCTGTCTATGCAATGCACCCTTGAAAATCACTTGCCATAGATCTAAGTTGGAACAAATGAACAAATAACAACCCAAAATATGAGACGTTGTTCATTATTTTGTCTATTTACATATGGAAAATAGAAGCTCTTCATGCACGTTTCTCCCTTATTTTTTAGACTATTCCTTTTGTAGATTTATAATTTATGTACTATAGATCATTACAATGTACTATATAGTTGTAATTCAATATGCTTCAAAAAAGTAATGCTATAATAATTTGAATATTTTTAAATTATTAGCTTCAACATTTAAAATGTATCCTATAGAAGGTCTCATATTGTTTCTAAAGTAACCAAAGTGACATATGTATCTGGGAAGTTAAAACCTATTTATCTTTGTCTCACAACTAAAGATCACATGTTTTTAATTATCAACAACTCAATTCTTGTACCTTTGAGCAAATCTTGAGCATGCAAGGACATGCTTACAACTCAACCATGACTTTTTTTGTTGCACTTCAGCATCCAATCCAATCTCTCTCAAAGCACGCCTCATAGTAATAATAGACAATTATTTATTTATTTCAAAAGAAAGATGTTTAGTTATTTGAGATGTTCTCAATTGACATTTAATAACGAAAGTGACACAATGCATATTCTCTTGGTCTATAAGAAGCTTTGGACGCCCTCCATTTTGTCTTTCAATCTTGATCTCAACATCTTTCTCGAGATTTTCTACAACAAGTTGTCTCATGCCACATAAGCAACAACTTTTTGTATCTGTACACCACTTGAAAGTTGCACCAAAGTTTGGTGTTTTTGTTCCTGTGACAATAAAGGAATCCTAACCACACAAAAAAGACACATAGAGTGGAAGAAAACACACACAAATTGGCTAGGAGATCAAAATAGAGATTGGAGCATAGTAGCGCCAAAGTTGACAAATTGGTGAATAATATTGAGTAGAAGAGACGTAACCACTTTTATTTTTGATTTTTTAGAATCTAATTCCTTTCTACTTTTTGGTTTCACATTTATGAACTTGACTATTTGGATTTATACTTTCATAAAGTAATCCCTATATTCATGACTTAAATTGATCAGAAATGGATGTTGAAGTTGGTTTTTGTTAAAATATACTCAATTTTATTCTTGATTGTATATATAATATCAAACTACAATATCTAAAATAACATTTTTTTTTAGTGTTCTAATTTTCTTCAAATTTGTCAACCATCAGCTCCAATTCAAACATCTCAAATAGTGTGGTTGTTATAGCCACTCATGTGTTCAAAAATACCATCTAGAGTTGATTTCTTTTCCAGATTATTGGAAATTTTTCTAGACTATTGACAATATTCAAATATAGGGATGATATATTTATATTTGTTTTCAATTCCAACATAAAAAATATGGAATATGCAATTATATGTATATGTATGAACATATCTCCAAATATGTAACCTTATCCATAAACCATGTTCATATATTATGTATTTATATTATATCTATACATGTATTTTATTCCATATCTATGTATATTCCAAAATAATTTATTTATTTAATAAATAAGCCTTGGATTTTCAATGTATAGGGGAGCTAGTGTTTTGTTTTAGGGGATAGTCATCCAACTCTTATACACTTTTGTCAACATTCATCCTATTTACATTATAAACTCATCCAAATGTTTATACTAATTAGATCACACTCATTCAACAATAATCCAATTTAGCCTTACATTCAAACTTTTACACTAATCAAATAAACTTCTTTAGTATAATTATCATGACGTTTGTATGGCATCTCTATTCAATAATTGCTCATTCATATAAGGTAGGTTGAGCCATTATGGACTCCAACCTAAATTGAAGCTCTATTGTAGGACCTAATTTTGCTCTCTTGCATCCTATATAGTGTAATTTGCATTCAATATGAAATTGAGTTTTAAAGGCTTGGAATTGAGTTAAACATCTACCATTCTATGAATTTAATGAACATCATTGTGCATCTTCATGGAAAAAACATTGAGTCCAATTATTCCACAAAATAAAAAGACACTTCTGGATTGTCATTGGAACCTTGGAGGAATTACCCCCCAAAAAAAGTTGGATCTAAAATTAGAAAATATTCCAAAAGTTTAAAAAAAAAGATAGGATTATTAACCTTTTTTAAAATTTGTAACATATGATCTAATTACTGAATGGTATCAGGGGCTTGCATTAAAAAATGGAGGTCTACCAACAATGTATATGTGAGATATGGTTGAGCAAAGAGCCAGCTAGAGTTTTGTGGAATAATTGGAATGAATGTTTGAAATTAGTATAAATAGTTGAAATTTGGTTATTTGGTCCTACAATTAGTAAAAATAATTGGCACTTTTATTTTAATTAACTTAAGTTAAAGCTGCTATCCAAATACATTATGTCCATAACTTTTGATGGGAGACTCAAAATCTCAAATGATTTTTGGAGATGAAAATTATCTTGATTTTCCATATTAATTTAGCTCAAAGCTTTTTGAATTTTTTTTTCTACTATATCTAAATGGAGTCTGAAATTCTATTTAGAACACAATTTCTATGTTTTGACAATGTACAGTCAAAGCTTCGACCTTCAAATTATCCCACACCCTTTGAGGATTCATGATGGACAATGGATTCCATTATAAACACAAACTTTCCACCCTTCATTCTCACTAAATGTCAATGAAGTAATTTCTTTATTTCACTTGTAAAAAAAATTCTGATAGAAGCATTACAAAAAATTTCAGCCCTCGGTAGTACCGCAAGTTTTGCAGGGCTGTGGTGCAATTAGGGAAAAAAAAATTAAATTAAATTTTTTTTAAATTTTTTTAAATTTTTTTGGGGGAGATTCTGACGTGGCACTACTTGTGCCACGTCACATTGGAGAATTTTAATTTTTAAATTTTTAAAAATTTAATTTAATTTTAAAAAAATTATTTTTTATTTTATTTTTCTGTAACTGCACCGCCGAGGGTGCCGAAAAACCTTTCTAAACAACATTTTTGAGGGCTGAAATTTTTTGTAATGATGGTCAAATGACATATTGGTATTTGACTCAACGGATTCTATGGATTTTTGGCAAACCACTTTACATCTATTTGTAGATTCAACTACCAATTTCCAAAAATTAGCAATTTTTTTGACACTTTAAACAAAAATTAATTGAAGTTGAATTTGCTATCCGTGTACAATATATGATTTTGTTTTGACCAGTTATAACTTATCTAAATGGAAAAATCAAATTGCTAGAATAATTAAGTTGTCTTACCCCAAGAAAAGTATTTTACAAACCATCAAAGCCAACAATTATTTCAACATGCATTTCCATTTGTACTCTTAGAGGTTCATAAGTACCAATTACAATAATTCCTAATTCAAAAGTAGTGCATTCTAGTACAATAACAATAAATATTTTAGATAGTGTCAAATGTTGATAAATTAGTGTAAGAAAACCTAACTTCACTATTTAGTGTAGTAGTTTTAATGTCAAAAATGAGTCTACCACTTTTATGTGGAATATCCATAAATTAGTGTTCTTTTGGTATAATTTTGTTTGAATCCAATAGGTGTAATGTTGTGTACTGGCCAAAAGGTCTACAATCATGACTTCATGATTTAACCCCTAAAGGACCAAGTGTCCGTTCAGCGTACGCAAGAAATCTCGGGTAGGTTCCTACAAAGTCATTTTCGGTTGGATGTTCATGAAATTTGGACACAATGTGGAATTATGTACCTCCTTCTTGAAAAACTAATTTTTTTTCCGATCGGGTGCCCGGATCCAAAGTTATGTTGCCTTGAACTTTTCGGGCAGCTTGGGCAATTTGGGAATCTTTGGAGAATCTTTTGCAAAAAATATCATAAAGTTTTGAAATTTGGCATGTATGTAACTAATAAAGTATGGCATACAATTATTTAAAAAAATATAAATTTTAGTTGTCCAATCACATTCTACGAGCAGTCAAACTTTGTTAGCTATGTTGGGGTAGTTTCAAGAAAAAACATTTTCTTCTAACTTCAAACCCTATTATCTTGCAATTAGTGAAGTCAAAATTCTTGAAATTTTTGCCAAATATTCCAAATGTTAGTCTCTAATTTTTCACCGTTTGGATTTCAAATAAAATATTTCCTCATTGCACAAAAAAATAACTAGTGTATTGCCAATTCATTAAACCTCCTTGCATTGTAGGGTGATTTAGAATAAGCTAGACTCTATATTTTTTTCTAAATTTTTTTGTGAGTGAACCTAATATCATATACTTATAAATGGTCAAAAATCTCATGTTTGTGTAGAACAAAATTTTTACTCCAAATGAGGCCCAAGTCTGCTGACCCTGTTTTGCAGGATTGGAAAAAAGTTTTTTTTCTCACTTCAAATGCTATAATCTTTTAATCTGCGCGGTGAAAAGGGCTGAAATTTTTTCTACACTTTGGTAAAATAATTTACTTTAGTTTTGTACAGTTGAAATTCCAAAAAAAAGTTTTGATTTTCTTTTTTGAATTAACATACCAAAAAGTCACAGTTTTTGGAATGTCTCGCTGGAAACCCCCCTTGGTCCTTTAGGGGTTAAAAGTAAGTGCACTGAACGTGACCCTTTCTCAATTCAACCCTCCAAAATTTTGTCTAAAATATACTTTGTATATTCATAAAAGTCTAGGCCATTTGTTTTAGAAACACCTATATTATTTTTCCACCGCTTTGAAGATTCACGGTTTATTCATCCAATGTCCAATAAATGCATAGAACAAAATCTAAAATATTATCTTGAATTCCAACTTCCATCTAGATCCAACAAAAAAAATTAGACAATCTAATAATAGAAATGATACTCAACTGCTTCTTCGGAAGCATTTCGGTGTAAGCTGTTACCCTCCATTTCATGAATTTTTTTTTCCAACTAGATGTCATAAAAAAAAAAATTATTTCTTGGAATGAGTTATTCTTTTGCTAGCCTTGACGGCTAGGGAGAATTTACCCCCTTATTGCCCCATCCAAGGGTAAGTGTAAAATTTGCCCCCTATTCCATGCCCCATTAATTTTATATTTCTTCACCTCTCCTAGCTAATTTGTGGCCTCTAGAATTGCAGATTTTCCAGATTTTATCATAGGTGGAAAATTAAAAATTCATGTGTTTTCTCCAGGAGTAAAACACGGGGCAATAACGGGGTCAATTCTCCCTGGCCGACCTTCAATAGTCCTGCAGAATATATTTTGCCAATTTAATAAGAATGAAATTGTCCATCAGAGTCAAAGTGCTCGTGTTAGTTGGTCCAAATATCTAAAAATAAACTCAATCTCATCAGAGGTCCAGGCTTCATTTTTTTAACACTAGCGGCAGACCTCAATTCCTCCGTCAATTCCCTTAACAGTCAAATATTCCCATCATTTGAAGAAGTGGTCTATGTACAATTATTTATGATTTCCCATCTCAGAACTGATTATTTAAGAGAGAAATAAAAATAAAATAATACCTGTGGTCAGTAGTTAAATGTGCAAATACAGAAAATTTGGTAACACAGTGAAGAATATCTTGCACTGCATGATATTAATTTACCTGTTTGTAGGGTTCTTCCATTTCTTCACACTAAATTTTTTTAACATATTCAACAATGCAGCTAGATAGTCAATGCAATGCAGACCATGGAATAAATGAAAATAACAATTTTTAAGGAAAGGGAATAATGAGTTCCTATTCTTCCTTTTTGTCGCAACATGACTTAACTTGTTCTCAAGTTCGCCGTCAAGTTTTCACTTCTTTATTATCACTTCTATAAACTTTGTTGATTTTGACTTTTTCCTACGAGTATGACTTATTGGATGGTTGAATTTCTACTATTTGACACTAACAAAGTTGATTTTGCCTCTTTGGACATCCTTGCATGAAGTGTCAAATGAAAGGAAGCTAGAGAGTCAATCGAGACTAGTGAATAAATTAAAAGACAGTTTAAAAAAAGGAATTATGGATTACTATTCTTCCTTAACTCGTTATCAAGTTCTTCGTTGAGTTTTTCACTTTTTTTTTTAGACTTCTATGAACTTTGTCGATGCCAACTTTTTTGTCCCATGAGTTCGACTTCTTGGATGGTTGAATTTATTTTATTTGATAGTATAAAGTTGATTTTGCCTCTTGGGGCACCCTTGCATGAAGAGACAATCAAAGAGAAATTACTATAGCACCTCTAGTGGTGCAAAATAAAATTTTGCCTCAAATGTATTGATCAACAATTTTATTGAAATATGAAAAATAAACTATTTACATATCATTTCAAACAATCAAAGTTTCATATTCTAATGGCGATATAGAAAAGATACAAATGCCTTGCTCTACCCTATCTCCCCGGCTTAAGAAATTCTTCACTGTTAATCTAAGAGAAACAAATTGAAACGAACCCCCATCTTGTCAAACTTGTTTTCTTTCTAAAATGAAACGTTGTTGAACAAGTGTCATTGGATTGTAGAAGGAATTAGATTTGCTAAAAAATCCAAAGCCGTCTAGGATATAAAATATGAAATACACATGATATACAAAATATTTATACTGTATATATACATTACATACATTATATATACAAATACATACAAAATGCATACATATTCTTATAAAATATGGATATGAATTATACAAATTACATACGACAATCCCATTTATCATATATCAATTGTAGTCCAAATTACTTCCTGAAAATAACCAATATGGAGTGAAGTGGGGTAATTTAACCCTTATAGAACCAAGGCCTTTTTTCCATCAAAATACACTAAAAATACCACTTCTATTGCAAAAAATAATAATAATTTAAAAATAAATAAATAAATAAATAAATAGATAAATATATTATTATTATTATTATTATTATTATTTATTTTATTATTATTATTATTTTTTTTTTTATTATTTTTTTTTTTGCATATCTAACCATAAAATCTTATATTAAACTAATATACAAATGTATGCAAGAAATTTCAGAAACTTTGATCACATAGATTGCAAGATATTTGCATCCAAAGTGAAGAAAATCATTTTCTTGCATCTTCCTTGACTAGGTTTTTTGGCTTTGAATCTTCTTAACTTAAATATTTTGTACTATCAGTTTTGATTTTCTAAGTTTTTGTGTTGAATATTTAAGTTGAGAATCTAGGGAAAAAAATTAAAGAAAAAAACACTTAATTTTTATTCATTAAAAATTTGTTAAATAGAAGTAGGTTCAAGATTGAAGAAAAAAATAGACGGTCTTTAATACCTCTAAGATGAAATTGAAATACAATTATACGAATGGTGGGATTGTTCTAACAAGCAAACACAATCCTAACTAACAATTTGTTTTAGAAAATTATAAAAATTGCATTAAGAAATGAATCCTATAAGCTATTTTTTCAAGAAAATGCTTAGATTATCCCAAAAAACTAAGATTGTCCATAACTTTCTCATTCTTGGTCCAAATGGAGTGATTCAAAGCTTCACATGTAGACAAGAACATAATACTTTAGGAAGAAAAAAAGTTTAATTTTAATTTGACTTTTTGTGATTTTTTGGTATTGCCCTTCAACCTTCGCTTTTGGCTTATTGTGCCATAACTTTTTCTCCCGAGCATCGATTGAAATAAAAATTATATACCCACAAAGCTCTCGTAGAACTACACATCTTCAAAAAGGTTTTGAAAATTTCACAAAAAATTGAGGTCATAGGAACCTACCCAAATCCAAATTGTCCCCTGAGGGGACAAACGATCCTTTAGGGGTTAACAAGCACAATTAATGAATTGATGAAATTTGACCACCAATTGGTGAATGGCACGTGTATCCCATCAATCTTTTATGTCTAGTTTTTACAAAAAGAAAAATATTTTTATTGCTATGTACCCTAAAGAAGCAATGTGTGCATCTTCTATAGCTATTAACAATCATAGCAATAACAATCAAACACTATAACCCCTAAAGGACCATCATGCGTTTTTTGGCAATATAGAAATTTTGGGCAAGTACTTGTGACCGGAGATTTTCATATTTTTGGCTGAAATTTTAATAGAAGTTGTGCGCAAGGAATATCTTTCATATGCACTAAATTTCATGACATTTGGAAATACAAGTCAAAAGTTATGGCCTAATATGTTACTTTTTTCCCCCGCCAAGCAATCCAAGTAGATCAGAAAAAAACACTTTTTTCATAAACAAAAATTTGAATTTGATTTTCTAGAGTTATATAGATGTGAAAAGCTTTGAATCATTCCATTTTGACAAATGAGTCAAAAGTTATGAGGAATTTTAGTTTGCGGACAATTATGAAATCTCTATTCTAAAATAAACTTTGAAGTCCTTTATCTTACTCAATTTTCAATATTTTTGAAATAAAATAAAACCATAGGATGTAGATTGTTTATAACAACATTTCAACCATTGAGATTGGCATTTTCCAATTCCATAACTAAATTCTTAACAATTTTGTATTTGAATCATTCTCTACTTCGTTCTACTTACTGTTTTTTTCCTATATGTTGTACAATTCCAAATGATGTCAAATTTTTTAAGCATGTAGCCAACTTGTCTAGAAAAAAGAATCCAAAAGAAGCACCACCGTTTTAGACATTTTTTCACAGAAAAGTGAGCTTCTGAAGTGCAGCTGCCCATTTTCTCGCAGGGTCAAAAAAAAACGATTTCAGTGATTTTGAATGCTTATATCTTGCAATCCATGTGGTGGAAAGTTCTGAAATTTTTATCACATGTTCTGAAGGCAGCATACTACAAGATCCTACTGTCACGTGTGTCAAATAAAGTTTTTTTCCAAAAATTTGGTATTTGTACTAAAAATGGCAGTTCACGAGTGTTTTTGGTGAAAACATAGCCATGGAACTTTAGGGGATGATCTCCTAAATTAGAATGGTAAATCGCAATAAAGAAAAAATTCCAAGCATGAGGAGCAACATAAAACTACAACTATGACTACGGGCCTTACACACTAACACCACATAATTACAATATTTTCAAGTCCAAATTCCACAACCATTTCTATGGGAAAAAAAGTCAAACCTCGGAAGACAATTTCTGACTGACGTTAGAGTCCAAGAGCGATCTAAATTTGGAGATTTTGAATTCATACTAGGAAGGAATCTAGTGCAAAGAAGGCCCTCAAGAGCTCTTCTACATTAGGGGGTAGATTTTTTACACCGAAGACTTATTTGGCAGTTGAAATATTTGGAGGTTTTGCAACCTTGGGAGTCACGAGACTAAACTTAGATATGTGGCCACGAGTCCCCAAAAGGGTTCTCCAGCCGACTAACTTAGGGTCAACAGCCCTACTAGGGGTTTCCTTTTTTTCTTTCTAAATATCAATTTTAACTTTATCGGACCACCCATCGAGGCAGTCGGATTTTTTCTCTGGAGGAGACCATGACGTTGGAAAAATGAGGCTGGTCTGATACCCCCACCCGACGTCACCGGGCATCAACTTCTCGTCACCGTGACATCAACTGGTCCACGTGACGTCACATCGCGCGTCATGGATAAAATGCCTCTCGTACGTTCATCCTCTTCAACCTCTGCAAAAGATTCTGGACTCAGTGACTTAGAGTTTCTAAATTTTTTTTTTAATGAAAACCCGTGTTCTGAATGGTGGTGAGGCTGGTGAGAAATATTTGGATATTTGTCTGGTTACTAAAAATGTACACAATTTGTACATGCTGTTTTTTCATAACCTTCATTGATGTACAAACAGTGTACATTTCAGGGGTGGACGATTTTGGAGCCCCATGCCGCTTCAACTTCAGAATTTTCATAACTATTTTTAAAATAGTTCCGAAAAATATGAAACGGCTTAGGTTAGATGCCAAATCCACTTCTCTTTCAAGGAAAATTTACTGAAAAATATTTTTAGAAGTTATGCCTTCCCAAAATTCAGTTTCAGTTGTTAGGTGTGTGATTTCTGGACCTGTTACCTTACTACTGTTTTTCTTTGGCTTTGTTACCATTTTTTTTTCTTTGGCTCCGTTACCATTTTTTTTCTCTGGCCTTGTTACCATTTTTTTTTCTTTGGCTTGTTGCTACTGTTTTTTGGGTCTACGGTGTGTCAAGAAATCCAAGGCACTCTGATTGATAATATCAGCTGGCCAGGAAGTCATGTGTGTGTGTGTGGGTTTTGTTCTTATTGCGAAATTTTGCGAGCTCTGACAGAAAGGAGTCTAATACGAGTTGACATTTTATTCCATGGGAGTTATGGGCCATGTTGCGAGTTTGCAACTTGCGAGGAACACGAGAGCTACAGTATGCAAAAGAAGAAGTCATGTGTCAGGTCAGACCATTGTTCATTAATGAGGTAAAAGACATGATTTGAAAAGGAGAGATACTTATGATGAACAAAATTGTCTTCTGTGCGTGCTCAGCCAACCAACCAGATTTCTTAATTTAGCCCCTAAACGACCAAAGTGCAATTTTTGCTTTTGGCAAGATAGCGATTTGGGGCAACTCAGGGTCGCTTCACACTATGGCCGACCAAGTTGAGAGGCCGTGCCCAAACTTTGGGTGAGAGTCCAAAGATATGTTCATTAAAGAGTCCATTTTGTTGGACTCTCAACCATAGTTTGGGCACAGCCTCTCAACTTGGACGGCCATAATGTGAAGCCTCCAAAGGCCAAGCTCAAAGTCCTAACCTCACCTATGTGTCAATTTTTTCAAGCAAAAGATTAAAAAAAAACATGAGAAAGGAGTCCAAAATGGCCTTGGAAAAAAAATCACAGCACATGCTCCTAGAGCATGTCCATTGGGGCGAGCCACACTGACGTGCCATATGATTTGACGTGCCTAGGGAGTTTTTAGTGATTTACCAGTTGCAGCCTGTGTCAATATTCAACGGAGGCCACTTCAAAAATCCATGGCGGCACTTTATCCTGTAGTGTCTCACATGGTTGACATGCTACGCGCTACTGACAAGATTAGTAAAATTTTGCCTCGAATTTCTCACTTTGAAGAACTGTGACCAATTGCAGCAGCTCTAGACATGCTTATTCTAGCTGATAATTAATTCTATCCCTTGTAATCCGGGATTTGCTGACATAATGTTGAATTTCGAGTGTTGACGTTGGGGCAATGGTAAAGCGCCGGGCCCTTCCTCCAACCTGATACACTCTTTAAACCACTTGGCGCATTGATTGTGACGCGCATTGCTAGAGATGCTCTTACCATCAAACAAGGAATATGAAGGGTATAAATGAAATAGAAGGGTGACATCGGTCATTGAAGGGAAGAAGGTTAAGGGGACTAGGTTCATTGAATGGCGACAAATAAAAAATAAAAAATAAAAAATAAAAAAGTGTGTGAAAAGAGAGAACAAATCTGATTTTCTAGGAAAAAAATTCGATGGACTCTTCATCATAGTTTGGATCTCCATTTTTGCTCGACCCAAACTATGGTCTAGAGTCCGTCAACATGTAATTAATTTTCTGCCAGATATGTCACTTTGGAGGGCGACGGACTCTCGATTGTGCCTTCTAGTGTGAAGGGTCAAGAGGTCAAAATTTCAAGATTTCATGGATTCTTGCAATTTGATTGGTCGAAATCGACGGCCTCTTGATCCTTTGCCGTAGTGTAAAGCCACACTCACTATGAATGGAATTTTTACTTTGAAACTTTCACAAAACATGTGTTCAAGGAGTACCTTCAAGGCCCAACAATTTTCATAACTTTTGACTATACGGTCAAAAAGTTACAGCATGATATGTAGCTTTCATTGCTCAACAAGTAGCCTAAGCAACAAAAAATACTTCTTTAAAAATCACTTTTTAAAAAAAAATAAAAACTTGAAAGTGGTTATGTAGATCTGTATTTATGTGTAAAGCTTTAAATAATTAAATTTTGATTCATGCAATAAAAGTTATGAGGAGTTTTAGTTTGGGATGATTTGATAGTAGTTATGGAATCTCTACTCTAAGACAAACTTTGAAGTCCTTTACTTAACTCAATTTTCAATATTTTGTAAAAAAATCAAAAAAATAAGGTGTATATTGTTCAATACAACATTGCAACCATTGGGATTAGCATTTTTTCAATTCCATAACTAAATTCTTGACAATTTAGTATTTTGAATCATTCTCTAATTCTTTCTACTTACTAATTTTTTCCTATATGTTGTACAATTTCAAATGATGTAAGAAAATTCAAGCATGTAGCCAACTTGCCTTTAAGAATGAATCCAAAGGGTAATCACCAATTGGGACATTTTTTCATACAAATGTGACCTTGTGAAGTGCAGCTGCCTGGTTTTTTGCAAGAACAGAAAAAGGATTTTTGTCAATTCAAACTCTAATATCTTGCACTCTACATGGTAAAAATTTCTGAAATTTTTTCCACATCTTTTCAAACCAGCATACTACAAGATCCTACAATTACATGTTTCCAAAAATGTTTTTTTTTTCAAAAATTTGGTACATGTATTAGAAATGACAATTTTAAAGCATTTTTGGTGAAAACATAGCCTTTGACCTGTAAGGGTTAATAACTAAAATCCCTCTCAGGCATTTAGAGGAGTATAATACCTTTCCAACAAGGATAGGACCATTGTGAGGTTATATAATGTTAGGGGTAGTTCAAACGCTTAGATCCGCCTCAATATCTAACTAAGCCTAGGTGGTTCACATGGAGAAATAGCCAACTTGATTTTGGTTATAGAGATCAAGTCCCTTCCTTTCTCTACTCTCCTTGATTCTAGATTGAGTTTAGCCCACTCTTCTTTTCATCAACGAGACTTGTTACAGTTATAAAAAATTATCTTCTTTTTGTCTTCCTATCTCACCTCATTTATTGGTTGCCGCATGCCATTCAATTTCAAACATTAGTAGAAAAGTGGATATTTTACTTAGAAAATTATGGTTGAACCACCCATACCTAATCACTTAAGCATCTGTGGAACAAATGTTCAGCAATTGAGAGCAATGGAAATTTTTCCCGTGTAAAGAGATAGAAAATATTGCGATTGCAAAATTTTCAGAATTTTATTCGCAAAACTGAAATTTCTGTGAATTATGGGAGGCAAAAAGTGTTTGGAACTAGTACCCAACCTATAGAGTCATGCAATTCCGATCATAGGGAAGATTGCATCCTATTCACGTGCACAAATTTCAAAATAACACCTGACATACAACTATTGCTTCTTGTAGCCTTGCATGTCATTAAAATCAACAATTT
The DNA here is from genome assembly GCA_951230915.1 of Antitrichia curtipendula. NCBI lineage: Eukaryota > Viridiplantae > Streptophyta > Bryopsida > Hypnales > Leucodontaceae > Antitrichia > Antitrichia curtipendula. The sequence goes on along the minus strand of OX579638.1, from coordinate 25,595,100 downwards.
ACAAGAAAAATAGATTGATTGGAAATAGCGGTACCCTAGAAGTCAAAAATCCATCCTTAGTTGGTAATTGGTGGTCCAACTATAGTGCATATCCAAAAGCATGATGTGGCATGGACCTAACCTTATGGCTTAGTGCCTTGAGCTCTACCTCTGGTTTGATTCAAATATGCGAATAGCATCTTATGTGTGTGAAACTAATTTTTCAATTTCACTATACTAAAATGGTATTTAGTGTTATGTAATTGCATTTGGTGTTACTAACCTATAATTTGATACATTCTAATTCCCACTCAGTTGATAAATAGTAGTATTCTTGACATTTAGTGTTAAAGTTTGTAATTAATGTTGTAAATACTATTTATAATTAATAATGTAGTTCTATATTTATTTGTCTAAATAGTGAAGGGGGGAACTTAGCGTCACCACAAAATTTTATTTTCATGTAAATTGGTGCAATGTAGTATTATATCAACATGCATTAATTCAAAACAGTATGACTTTGCTTAACCCCTAAAAGCCCAAGGGCTTTTTTCTGCCAGAAAACACCCAAAACTGCCACTTTTTTAGTAAAGAGTGAAAAAAAATTAAAAATGTTTTTTTTGCACAACTAACCGTAGGATCTTACACCTAACTAGTATGAGAATGTGCGGAAATTTTTTCAGAATTCTTGACCACACAGATTGCAAGATATCTACGTTTAAAGTGGAAAAAACAAATGATTCAGCACATTGTGGGACTGGATTTTTTGACTTTGAACATTTTTAACTTAAAATTTTTGCACTATAGAGTTTTGAGCTTTACATCTTTATAGTGGAAAATTGAGTTGAGAGTCTAATTAAAAAAAATCAAATCAAAAAAACATAATTTTCATTATTAAAAAAATTGTTAAGGAGAAGTAGATACAAGATAGAAGGAAAATCTAAAGTATTCACATATTTTAGATGGAATTAAAATGCACTAATCCCTATGATGAGATTGTTCTAGAAAGTAAACTAAACCATGCAAAAAAAAAAAAAATTGAAAAATTTGAAAAATTGCATTTAGAAATGAATCCTACAAGTTATTTTTTCAAAAAGATGCTCTAATTGCCCGAAAAACAAGAATGTTCATAACTTTCTCATAACAAATCCAAATGAAATGAATAAAAGCTTTCCAGATAGACAAAAATATAATTTATGAGAAAAAAATACTAAAAAAAAATAAAAAAGTAAAAAGTAAAATTTTTTTTTGCTGCCCTCGCTGCCCCCCGTCCCTTGTTTTGAGCTTATTTGGTCATAACTTTTGTTAGCGGGCACCGGTTGTGAAAAAAATTATATTCCCACGTAGCTAATCAGCTTTTCTACCTCCAAAAAAAGTTTCAAAAAATCAGGAGAAAATTGCAGCCCGTAGGTACCTGCCCAAAAACGCATTTGTCTCCCAAAGGGACAATGGGCTTTTAGGGGTTAACTAGAGTCACACATACTATTATGACAAATCAATGTAACATCCTACCATCCTTCCAAATGAATCTAGGATATCATTTGAGTCCACACAATCCAAGAAGTGGCCTATCATTCAATTGTTGTTGAAGTTTGACTTCATCTAAATGTTTTGGGACTTATTCCAAATTTTCTTAAACAACTAGGGTTTCACTACTTTCTATGCTACTAGTGACGCCTAAAAAAAAAAATTGAGTCTCATTTTGGGTGGAGAGGATTTGGTATTGGGAATTTTGAAATAATATTGTATAAAAATTCCTAGAATTTTGGATAAACCAAAATCTTGTTTAAATGTCAATATACCAATGTATTTTAAATTCAAACATATATTGGAATTTTAGGTAAATCCTTGTCCTCACTTGGTGAATGGGGAATACAACAAAATGCAACGTGAAATTAGAGTGCTGTCAAAGTTTCTACAATTTCTTCCATACATTTAAAAATTAGTATAGTATAAGATTTTATGGTTAGATATGCAAAAAACCAATTTTAAAAGCTTTTTGATCTTTGCAATAGAAATGACATTTTTGATTGTTTTTTTTATTAAAAAATGGCCTTGGTCTTTTAGGGGTTAAACCAACCTTGATAAATTCTTAGTAAATATTCATGTTTTGTTAAAATTCCAATAAAAATTAGGATATTATTTTTTGTGAAAATAACAAGTTCCAACAAATTTCACGGCATTCCAACATCTACAGATATCTAAACATGCAAAATGAACTATTTGCGGCAAATTTTAAACAAATTTGAGACGTTGATTAGAGTTTTGGGAGCAGACAACATTCAAATGAGGCCAAAGAAGACTCGTTTTATACTCCAAAAATTCTTTCAAACATTTCAAAGTGAGTCAAAATTATCTTTAAAAAATTGCAATGCAATGGTGGAATGGTGGATGTAGTGCAAGTTTGGAGGATTATATTTCTAAAAACAGATTAAAAAATCTTTAGAATTTTTTTTATCAAATTTTTTTATATTAACATTTTCAAAATTTAAATTCCTAAAGTTTTTCTATAATTTGATGACCTGTCTTAACCAAAAGAATGTCAAAAAATTAATTTTTGAAGTAAAAGAAAGAGTTATATTAGGTTATATTAGGTTACTGGACTATGAATCCTATGAACTAAAAATATATGCACTGAAAATTTTAAACCAAAATTTATTCATATTGGAAAATTTTGTTGAAAGTTGTAGAAGAAGCTAGAAAAGAAAATTGGATTTTCATTTTTTAGGAAACTATTGACATAAATAAGCATACAATGAAAGTACAACTAGATTGTTAATAGCTCTAAGTTGGAATTGAAACACATCAATTGTAAAGGTAATGTTCTTTAAGAAAGAAATTTATAACCTACAATTTTTTTTGGAAAATTATAGAAGTTGAATTCAACAACAAATTCAATATGTTATGATTTTGGAAGATGCTTTAATTTTTTGCAAAACAAGATTCTTCATAATTTCTATCTTATTAATGAAAATGGAATGAATTAAAACATTTTTTTTTATAGACATAGATATATTTAAAGAGATATTTTTTTCAAATTAATGTTTTGAAAAAATCATTCCAATAAACCAGATCATAGAAATTTGGCCAAACAATCATTTGACTATCAAGGGGATTATTTTAGGTCTTTTCATAAAAAATAAATATTTAGCTTGGATGCATAGTTCACTTATTTTATTTTATAACAGTGCAAATTGAAATATTAATGTGTGTTCTTTTTATTTTTACAAATATTTTTTAAATACTAATATTTTACCATCTAAATTTTTTTCCCAAAATAAAAATGATGAGGACATCTTTAAGCCAATAATTGCTTGATTTAGATAGTGTCAAAAGGAGTGTGGCTAGCTTGAAAATAAGGAATGATAATGAATTGAACAAGCTTTTCATTAATTATTTAACATTGAATACTTCCTTAGCTAAATAGATTTTGATGAGTCACTATTGTATTACTCTATAAAAGCACCCTTTACAAAAGAAATCATTCATCTCCTCTTGTCGGTAGATGTTGACATTAAAAAACTATTGCAAGGTCAGGTAATATAAATAACGAAGTGATTATTGTAATATACTACTAAGGCTTAAAGAAAAAGCCAAGAAGATAGAGAACAAGAGAAGTGTATACAAAGGAAGGGTCCGTGGAAAAAAATTGAAATATAGGAAAAATGTATCTAATGTCCTACAAAAACTATCAAACTAAAAAGAAAAACAGTGGTCAAATGGTGAGTTAAAAGAAATGTGATGCAATATAAGAGGCTTGAGGAGGAGAGGTATAGGGAGAAAATAAGAAGGATGAGTTCAGTGCGAACAAAGTACACCTTTGGCTTTCAAGCAAGAAAGATTGTCCAAGAATCAAAACAACTTCAAAGTTTGAGATCATGATTGTTTGCTTGGGGTAGTGGTAAACTACGAGGTTCAAATTCTTAAATCAAGTATTTTGTGTACTATATGTACTCTATTTCACATTAAAAATACTTTCAATTTTCAATGTATTTTAAAAAAATGCTTAGAGAATGATTATTTACAAAATTCAAAGGATCAACTTTTAAATTAAGGAATATGTAAATCAAATGATAAAATTTTAGTTTAATAAAAGAAATTGCCTCTAAGATCTTGAATTTTGAAAGTTGTTAATAAATATTCATTTGACCAAATACTGACAATACTTTGATAATTTTAAATTTGGATTTGCATTATCAAGCCCACTTGAAGAATTGTGCAATAGGAGAACATTTTTGTACTCTGTAAAGAACCATGACCCATTCTTTTGTGCTCAAGTTTTTGTAGGAGCTTTTGTATTTGAAAATGGATTACCAGTTTGCCACATACTATATCTTAATTAGATTGTGTAATACAAATTGTGAAAAAATGCAGTGCATTTGAAGAAAGTGTCATTGTCAAAAACATCCAAATAGCATGCAATCTAATGCACCACAATAGAAAGGTTTGCACAAATCCCACAAAGTTTTGATAGCAAAGACCATTTTGCCATAAGTGTTTGAGCCAAAAGCATTGAGCTCAAGTTTGGATGTCAAATGAATGCACTATGAGAAAAAATGGGTGCTTTAAGTGTAATCTTAGACATAAGATAATAAGTAATGGCCTTTAACCCCTCACCGCCCAAGGGGCCCAAAAGTATCCCCACACAGTCTAGGAGTCAACTTCAAAGTGTTGTAACTTTTGCATCCAATGTCTAAATTTGATAAAACTTATGGGGAAAGTTTTGCATACTAAACAAGTTCTTGCGGTAAAAATTGTAGATCTATCCAAGATGTATTGAATTTTTGAAAGCCATTCAAAGTTTGCAGGTTCAATATCAGTTCACCACACTGCATTGAGATGGCTGCAACTTCGGGGGCTTGTATCTTTTTCATCAAATGTTATTTTTCAGTCAAATTTGTTGGTTTTTGTTCCCCATAAAGTCTACTTATTGTGGGAAAATTTTAATGTCAATCCAAGTTGTTTCGAATGCTTGAGAGCAATTCGAAGTTCAAAATACAGACATCTTTGCATTACAGTGAACTTTGGCGGCTTATAACTTCTTCAAACAGGGTTTGATTTCAATCAATTTTGTTGGAAAAGTTGCGCATACTAGTCTAGTTCTTGTGGTAAAAATTTCATACCAATCCAAGAAGTTATGATTGACTGAGAAGCATTTTAGTAGAGGTAGGTTCAGTCATAGATGTGTTTTTTTGCTACTTTTTTCACTGTTTTTTGACATTTCAAAACAAATTTGCAAACACAATGAGTCAATTGAATTATTTTTTTTTCCCACCAAAGTGTTTTTCTTTTGGTTTAGAATCACTTTCAAATTTCAAGTTTTTTCATTTGAGTGGGTTTAGAAATCGAATTTCACCTCCAAATGTGTTTTGAGGACAATTTCAGCATCTTTTTTTAACACTAAAACATTATAATCTCTCAATCTATACGGTCAAATGAGCCCAAATTTGATTTACACCATCTATAACATGCACACTACAAGATTGTACGGTTGAGATTTTCATACCTTACTCACATTTAGACTAATAACACTTAAAAAGCAAAAATGTTTTTTGACATGGTTAGGCCTTGGGCGGTGAGGGGTTAAGGAGATTTTCAATAAATTTTTACTAGAAACACAAGTATTTCTAGTAAAAATTTATTGAAAATCTCCTTAAAGGTCATATTTATGAAAATTCATGAAACTTGTAACATGTGATTTTAGTTAAGACATACATTCTTCCTACAAAAAGAAATGAGACATTTGACTTTTCACAAAAACATTATTTTACATAGAAATTTCATTCAAATAATAAAAAATTAAATATAGTCCACTCTAAGTGAAATTATATGTGAGGGTAGAATCCCTTTTGTACAACATGTCCTAATTTCACTTTATAATTCTAATTTCTAAACTTATGAGAACAATTTACATGGTGGCCCACTACTTTTGGGAATGAAAATATAGCCAATTTTTTATTAGGGCCAAGAATGTGTGTCAATGGGATCTCAAAGACAAAATACATCTACAATTGAATATAGTAGGATCACATGTTCAAACATGTTTGTAAAGGGTGTTTTTTAATAAATGTAGATATTAAATTAATATTTATTTCACAATATTCAATACAAGGACAATTGAAATTGAAGCGTGGATTTGGTGCTCCAAGACATTCTAGAAGAATATTTTCTAATTTTCTAATAGTGAAATGTCACAAGATCTTTCACCGCCTCATAAAATCAATTGACAAGACAAACCTTCACTACATAACATACACTAGTACAAAAAAAGGCTTGATCTTTTATCTTTTTTAAGTGGCTTATTTATAAATAATACCAATATTCTTGTTGAGTAAGACAGCCTTTTTTTCATATAGTTTTTTTTTTTTAAAAACATCATGAGGATCTACCTTTTTCATTTGAAAGAACATAAAAATTACATAACGGCCGACCAATGAAATATTAAATAAATATAACTTTAGCCATGAAAAAAGAAAGACCATTGAAATCGAAAATGAAACCCAATTTGTTGGCGTCATTTGGTTGTCTGCTCAGTCACCAAGACAAGACATCAAACAAACACACGAGTCACATGGCAGAAGTATTTTTCCGGATAATATGTGGACTTGAATTTCTTGTCTCCGAATACTCTTCATATGTGCCATTTGACTGGTTTCCAGAGTGAGAAATTAAAACAGAAATAACTACTTTATTTTTTTTAGAGAAGAAAACATTAAATCCATTGATCTCAAAAAGATACCTGTCAGATAGTACACCGTATCAATAGGGCAGGATCGGTGGAAAATAATTATTTTCAAAAATGCTGGGAAAAAAAATAATAATGAAAGAAGAGAAATTGTCAAAATCCAGCAAAAATAAAAATGACCAAGTTGTTGTAAAATAATAAAATTTTCAATATAGGTTAATCCCTAAAGTTCCATGACCGCTATGTTTTCACCGAAAACGCTCAAGAACTGCCCCTTTTAGTACAAGTACCACATTTTTGAAAAAGTAACTTTATTTGACACGTAAGGTAGGAGGCTCTGAAAGCGAGCAAGCATTTAGAACTGCTCATGTAGACTCGCCTGAAATGGACATAAGGTGGTCTTTAGGGCATCCCCACTCCAACTCAACAACTAACTCAAACTGGGCAAATGGCCGTGCCCAGCCAAAATGCGTGCTCCACGGCAGGCACGTCAAGTCCCAGAGAGTGGCCGGGCGCGGCAGAAACTGGAGAGCGGACGGAAAAGTAGTGTTCGTTCCCCGTGGCTGGGTATGTCAGAGGACACATGAATCGAGGTACGGAACGCATGTTTCCAGGCAGGTTTCCCCACGAACGAGATCCAGGCTACGCATGACAACCTACTGTATTAGGCACACCAGGCTACTGCAATATTCCTAATAACTAAGAAATAAATCAACTTAAATGATTTATATACCAATGTCACTATTCCTATTACAATCAATTATCATCAATGTAAATTGGGTGACAACATGAATGAATAGTTTCATGGGTAGATGGTGAAAAGTAAGGTTGGAGAGGTAGCTTTTATAGAGAAATCCATTGTTCATCGTGAGCCCTCAAAAAGTATGGGATAATTAGAATAAAAGAGCTTGACTCCTCATTGTAAAAAGTTAGAATTGTGTTGAAAGTAGAATTTTAGACCTAATTTAGTCACAATAAAATAATTTTTTCTAAAAAAATTTGAACTAAGAAAAGTTGTTAAATAAATATAAATTTCACCTCCAAAAATCTGTTTGAGATTTGGATTTTCTAATCAAAATTTATGGACAAAATTCACAAAGGGGGTGGAAGGGAATTTCTTTTGACATTTTCAAACATCCTCTCTGAAATTTGTCCATAACTTTTTATTGGAGGATTTAAATCTCAAACGGATTGTTTGAGGTGAAATTTATATTAACTTAACAACTTTCTTTAGTTCAAAATTTTTTAGAAAAAGTTATTCTACTATGCTTAAATTAGGTCTAAAATTCTATTTTTAACACAATTCCTATTTTGACTTAGCTATGCGTGGTTGAGCTCTTACCAATTCTAATATTATTTATCCCACATGGGTTGTTCTACTTCCTACCACCCCATGTGTATATAAAGAGATTCTCTCCTCCTTCTCCATCAATATTTCAAAATGGAATTGACTTCGGAAGCAAACGAAGTTAGTCACTTAATTCATTTCTCTCAATGAATTAAAATTTTAATAGTTAGTCTTTTAAATCGCGAAACAATGTTGCAGTGTGGGGTTCACTGTGTTGCTGTGGACCACTCTCCCTTCCTACGAGCCGGCCGCATTTCTCCAACACTCCAAAGAGCCACTTGGAGTGTCTTTTTGCCAAGTTGGAGTGGGGATGCTCTTAAATGGATCTTCTGTAGTCATTGAATGGATCAGTAAAAGAAATATTATTCATTGCAAGAGCCAATCATTCTCTTTGATTTTCCATTTCTCTTTTGAAACTGCATCTGAACAGTTTATGGAAGACCTAGGGTCATAAATAGGGACCTATGACTCATTACGTTTGAAAATTCATAAGTAATTCAAAAATGCTTCAAAAAATACGAAACGACTTGTGTTACAATCACAATCTATTTTTCTTTGTCTGAAAAATGAGCTAAAAATAATCCCATACAAGAACCCACATGAAAAAGGCAGATGAGCCCTTAGATGCTTGCTTTCAGAGCCTCCTACCTTAACCATAGGATCTTGTAGTATGCTGCCTTCAGAACATGTGATAAAAATTTCAAAACTTTCCACCACGTGCATAACATTCAAGAACTGTGAGAGCAGCTGCCTTCCCTCTGACGGAATGATGTGGAATATTCCACACCCAACATTAGCTAATAAGCCACGCGTCAATAATATTAGACTTCTGCTCAGTGCCAGGGTCATGATTGCATAATAGGGTTACTGGGCAATTGAAAACAAAAAATAGCTTTAAACATATTACAATCAATTCATTGAGGTCAAAAATTTTACGGCTCGAATTCCCTCTCATTGCTTTGAACGCCATTCATGTTCTGTGATTTGAAATTAGAGGACAATTATTTATGAACATATGGGGTGGTAGGAGGTAGAACAACCCATGTGGGATATGTAATTTAGAGTTCGTAATTTCTCAACCGCTCATAGTTAAGTCTAAAGTAGGTATTGTGTTAAAATTATAATTTCAGACCTCATTTAGGCATAGTAAAATAACTTTTTTCAAAACAAATTGAACTAAAAAAAGTTGGGGAATCAAGTTAAATTTCATCTCCAAAAATCCGTTTGAGATTTTAATCTTCCAGTCAAAAGTTATAGACAAATTTCATAGAGGGGTTTGAAAGGATTTTTTTTTGACATTTTCATACATCCTCTCTGAAATTTGTCCATAACTTTTGATTGGAAGATCTAAATCTAAAACGGATTTTTGGAGATGAATCTCTGCTTGATTCCACAATTTTTTTTAGTTCAAATGTTTAAAAAAAAAGGTATTCCACTATGCCTAAATGAGGTCTGAAATTATAATTTTAACACAATTCCTACTTTAGACTTAATTATGAGCGGTTGAGAAATTACAAACTCTAAATTACATATCCCACATGGGTTATTCTATTTCCTACCACCCCAAGTGTACATAAAGAGCTTTTCTTGTTGACAACAAAATTAAATTAAGTTATTGATGACAAATGGTTAGAATTCATTGGTATAGTACGCAGTGAATTCTTTGTTTTTTGACAGACTATCTATCTTTATAATTATTTGTTTGTATATTTTGTCCTAAAATTAGCCAAATAAATAGATCGCACCATAAATTTACTGCCATTGTCTCCGTCCTGAAGCTTACATTAATAATATGTGGATGCATTTCGTGGATGAAGACTTCAGAGAGGCAAAGGCAGCCTCTCTGAAGGCTCTTGAATGTTATGAGTTTAGAGCACAAGTGATTGAATAAATCTAGCGGAAGTGACTGGGGATTGAATCAGCATGCGCCAAAACAAAGATATACACAATCCTAGAAAATCAATCCAGTCCTATCTGCCTTGCTGGCAAACTTTACTGATACCGATAAATGTGTACCATTATACTGTGGAAGCACCCAAAAACGTGAAAAATAAGGAATTCAGCATACTTGGAGGCACCATTTCAAAAATAATATTTATGTGGTGATAGCAAGAAGAAATCATGAATTTTCAAAAAAAAAAAAAGATTTTTCGGACTTGGCCTGTATTTTCTATGAATTTTTAAAGTTGCAGTCCCATAGACCACTGGAACCATCCTATAGGTGGACCTAAATCTGAATTCTGACAAATTCAGCGTTTATCCAATTACAGTGAAGAGAAGAGAAAACTTTATGACACATGTCAAAGACCATTCAGTGGAAGTCTAGGGACAGTTTAATGTCCATCTAGGAACAAAGATTGGGTACAGGGACGCTATTGGGTGTTTCTACCTTATGTGGGAACACACCGACACTTTCTACCTCCCCTCTCCACAATACGGGAACTGCAAGTGAGACCCTCCCATGTGTAAAACTGAGTTCCCCTATCAATAAGCAGCATTGTTAAGGCTTACTACTGCTCTTCCCAAACGCCAAGTGAGAAATCAATGTCCTTTAATCCCTAAAGGACCACACCGTTCTTTGGCAACATAGCGATTTGGGGAAGTTCACTACAAATGGGGATTTTATTTATTTTTCTTTGAAAATTTCACACCACATGTGCCTGAGGAGTAGCTTTAAGGCCCAACATTTTTCATAACTTTTGACTACACGGTTGAAAAGATATTGCATGATATGTAGTTTTGTTAATGAGCGGGCAACCCGGGCAACTCAAAAAACTTCTTTAAAAATCATTTAAAAAAATAAAAAAATAAAAATTGATTCTAAAGATTTATTTACACATATAAGACTTTGAATCATTCCATTTTGATTAATGAGATGAAAGTTGTGAGGACTTCCAGTTTGTGGGTAGAAATAGAGTCTTTGAATTCATTTAAGAATCACCTCTGAAGGCTCTTGAATGTTATGTGGATTGCAAGATATAAGCATTCAAAATCACTGAAATTGTATTTTTTGACCCTGTGAGAAAATGGGCAGCTGCACTTCAGAAGCTCACTTTTTATATGAAAAAATGTCCAAAACGGTGGTGCTTCTTTTGGATTCTTTTTTCTAGACAAGTTGGCTACATGCTTAAAAAAATTTCACATCATTTGGAATTGTACAACATATAGGAAAAAAATAGTAAGTAGGACGAAGTAGACTATAAAGATTCAAAATACTACATTGTTAAGAATTTAGTTATGGAATTGGAAAATGCCAATCCCAATGGTTGAGATTTTGTAATAAACAATCTACATCCTATGTTTTTATTTTTTTCAAAAAACATTGAAAAATGAGTAAGATGAAGGACTTCAAAGCTTATTTTAGAGTAGAGATTCCATAATTGTCCGCAAACTAAAACTCTTCATAACTTTTGACTCATTGGCCAAAATGAAATGATTAAATTAAAGCTTTGTCCATATATATATAACTCTAGAAAACCAATTTCAAATTTTTGTTTCTGAAAAAAGTGATTTTTTTAAATCTGCTCGGACTGCCTAGCCGAGAAAAAAAATAACATATTAGGCCATAACTCTTGACTCATATTTCCAAATGTCATGAAATTTAGTGCATACAAAAGATATTCCTCGCGCACAACTTCTATTAAAATTTCAGCCAAAATTATGAAAATCTCCAATCACAAGTATCTACCCAAAATTTCCATACTGCCAAAAAATGCATGCTGGTCCTTTAGGGATTAACATGTCCAAAGACCCTCTACTGTCAAGTACAATTTACATTGACGTTTTGTGAGAATGGAGGGTGCAGAGGTTGTTTTCATAATGAAATCCATTGTCTTTCATGAATCCTCAAAGGATATGGGATAATATGAAGATTAAGCTCCTACTAATCCTACTCATTTACATGTCCCGCATGGATTATTTTACCTCCTACCATCAAATTTGTATAAAGAGCTTGTTCTTCTTCGACTTCAGATTTTTTCAAGTAAGTGACTTTTGGATTTGTGTGCTGAACATTGTGGGTTTTTTTCAATATATAATGTTGAATTTCTTTAAATGAAATTTAAAAATGGTGAGCCTACTTCAAGAATTTTAATTAAATATTTGGTATCAATGTGCCAATCCAACCCTATGGTTACGATATTTGACAATCCCTATGCCTAGACTCTTGGTATGAATTTTAGTCATTTAAAATGACCTTTTTCAATATGAAATCAATCAATGAAATGAAACTTAGGTACTAAATTTAGATTATAATCCTATTTGAAATTTTGGAAAATTTACAAAATTTAAATATGCTATTGCAAATTGAAATTTGGGCTTATTACAATGTTCTACTAAGCTTCTAATTATAGAACGGTATGAAAATTTGATTTGAACCGTGCCATCATCCACCATAATAGAATCGTTTGATCAAATATTTATATTTTCAAGTTTATTTTGTATTTCATCTGAATATTCTCTATTTTAGTTTGAAATTATTGTGTTTCAAGCAAAGTGGCACAGTAAATGGAATGTTAGGTAGGAGGTCCATAAAGTGCTCATTTATGAGCTCACTTTGGAAAGGTTATACTTCTTGGATTATTTTTCCAATAAAATTTCCATGAAAGATAAATGAAATTGGCATCTAATCCAAATCGTTTCATATTTTTTTGGAGGTTTGTAGAATTTGTTATAGATTTTTGAAGTTGGAACACAATAGTCACCAAAAGCTTCCGCTTTCTAAAATCTACACTATTTGTACATCGCTATTGCAATGAGAAAGCAAAGTGTACCTCTCAATTTAAGGATGCTTTTGAAAGCCCGAGTGCTTTAAAGACCTCCCACCTCAGCTTCGAAAAAATTAAGAACCCAAATTTTTTTATTTTTTTAACCCCTAAAACCCCGCTTGTCCCCTTGGGGGACAATTTGGGTCTGGGTAGGTTCCTATTGTCTCAATTTGAAGTGAAATTTTTTGAGATTTTTTGAGGTTGTGTAGCTTTGCAAGAGCTTTGTGGATATATATAATTTTTGTTTCAATCGGATGCCGGTTGAAAAAGTTATGGCACAATGAGCAAGAAATGGAGACTGGCGGGCAGCCCACAAAAAATTACAAAAAGTCAAAATAATTTTTTTTGAATTTTTTCCTGAGAGATTATGTTTTTACCTATACGTGAAGCTTTGATTCATTCTATTTGGACTAGGGATGAGAAAGTTATGGACAATCTTAGTTTTCGGGCAATTTAAGCATCTTCTTGAAAAGAAACTTTTTGTTCAACTTTGAATGCTAATATCTTCCAATCCGTACGGTCAAATTTAATGAAATTTTTACTACATGATCTGAGACAAGTTAAGTACAAGATCCTACGGTTAAATTTCCAAAAAAACAAAAAAAATTGGTTTCTTTAAGTGAATACAACAGAAGTGGTAGTTTTGAGTTTTTTTGGCAGAAAACATCCTCGGGGTTTTAGGGGTTAAAATATAAATTTCAACTGGTATTTTATAAAAGATGGATCTAGTGTATATAAAGATTCCAACTATATAAACTTGAACTACACTTATTATTTAGCTAGAATAATAAGTTTACCTAGCAATAAGTCCTATGTATTTGCAAGATACTTGGTTGAAATGTTTCTTCATTATTTAATAACCATTTCATATTCACAACTATACAAAAGTTAGAGCAATCCTCCCAAAGTAGCACATTTGGAAATGTAACTATATAATCTAACTTTCCAACTACACATTATAATCATGTACATAATTCTTTTATTAATTATATGTTGAATTTCAAAGTTAGAAAGCGCAATTAATATGTTGTCTAGGGCAAAGGTTTATACATGCCTCTAGCACTAACTCATTTGTTTATTACATGATTGGATTGATAATCTTTATAACTAAACATCAAGTTTGTGATCTCCAAACAAAGGACCCTTGCAAATAATTCCATTGTAACATTGAGAATACACGATATAGTTGTATGTTAGTTATATAATTGTATCAAGTATGTCACAAATGTTGGAAAGTGAGTAATTATGAAGAATCTTTTGTACTTGTTTATAAACATGTATCATTATTCAGATTTAATCTAATAAGCATCAATTGAACTTGAGTGATATCTTCTTATGTGGTTTTTTTAAATTTTGGTTGACTATAGTGATTCTTTATCAATGCGTAACTGATTAAATAGAAGTCAAATTTGAAATTTTCAGAAGTGAATCTAGTTTAACTTCTTATGTTCTAAGGCCATTTTAAAATAAAAAACCACTCAAAACTACCATTTTCAATGCAAACAACAAAAAATTTAAAAATTTGATTCTGTTGAATATATAGCCAGAGGATCTTATACTAGACTAGTATGAAAATGTACGAAAGAAATTTTAGAAACCTTGACAATATCAGTCACAAGATATAAGCATTAAAGTAAAAATTAAAAAAAATTAAAATCCTAGTTTGATTATATTGGAAGGCTCATAACTTAAAATTTCTGTACTACAAATTGTGAATTATATTTTTTATTATTAAAGAATTTAGTTGAGAGTTTTAATTTTTTTTGAAAAAATAACATATTCTTTTTATTCTTTTAAAAATTATTATAGTGAAGTAGGTACAAGATGGAAGGAATAAATAAATTGTTGATAGCTTTAAAGATGGTATTGAAACACATTAAATCCAATGGTGAGATTGTTGTAGAAAACAATATATTATTTTTTCAAAATTAGCAAAAATTGCCCACAAAAGAGAAACTTTATAACTTTCACATTACTTATTTAAATGTAATAAATTAAATCTTTTCAGAAAGGCAAAAAAATAATCCATAATTTTAAAAGAAAAATTTAAAATTTCATTTTCTATTGTCAACACAAGGCACTCTAGCATACCTTAAATGAGTTTATTTGTTTTGCTTTATTGTTACAGTAAAATCTCAAAGACCGTACATCACTTATGCATGTTTTTGTTACCCTTGGAAAGTCTTCTGCAAGTAATGGTGCATGAACTTTGTTTCTTGGCATTTGGAGCTAAATTGTGAAAGATATTAACCCCTAAAATCCCAAGGGTGTTTTCTGCCAAAAAAACAATCAAAACTACCACTTCTGTTGTATTCACTTAAAGAAACCAATTTTTTTGTTTTTTTGGAAATTTAACCGTAGGATCTTGTACTTAACTTGTCTCAGATCATGTAATAAAAATTTCATCAAATTTGACCGTACGGATTGGAAGATATTAGCATTCAAAGTTGAACAAAAGGTTTCTTTTCAAGAAGATGCTTAAATTGCCCAAAAAACTAAGATTGTCCATAACTTTCTCATCCCTAGTCCAAATAGAATGAATCAAAGCTTCACGTATAGGTAAAAACATAATCTTTTAGGAAAAAAACTCAATTTTTTTTTTTGTTTGACTTTTTGTAATAATTTTTGGGCTGCCCGCCAATCTCCAATTCTTGCTCATTGTGCCATAACTTTTGCATCCGGCATCCGATTGAAACGAAAATTATATATCCACAAAGCTCTTGCAAAGCTACAAAACCTCAAAAAAATTCAAAAAAATTCACTTCAAATTGAGACAATAAGAACCTACCCGGACCTAAATTGTCCCCTGAGGGAACAAGCGGGGTTTTAGGGGTTAAATTTCAAAGTTTTTATAAATTCAAAATAGTTATAATTTTATTTATTTTCACTTTGGTTGCGGCAATGACACATGGCACACTTAGCTATATGGTAGAACCATCCATTCTTGACCAAGGATCCAACTTGTAGGGTGTAGCTATTTCCAACCAAGGCTGGAATAAATTTCCAACCAAAGCTTGGAATGTGATTTTTTTTGCTTTTCAGGGTTGGGACTAAGAAGGTTATGAAACATGTCCCAAAGTAGTGAGCAAGAAAGTAGGAAGTAGTGAGTAGGAAAGTATTTTTTGAATGATTGGAATTGGAAAAGTCTATACATTGCATATGGGTCCAAACCAACTTCTAGCTTCCAAAACTCATAGTGATTTCAATTGAAGGCATAAATTACTAAAAGAATTTTAATCTCCATGATTTCTATCTTCCTATATGGCAGAAAATATACATTGTCATGTATTGCTCTAGAACATGTGTGGAATCGCCTTAACCCCTGAAGGACCAAGAATCCCCTTGGAGGACTCTTAAAAATTTGGGTACTTTCCTACGACCTCAATTTTTGATGAATTTTTTTGAAACTTTTTTATAACATAGAAAAACTTATTAGTTTTATTTTTATCAATGCCCAGGTTCAAAAGTTATGTTATCTTAAACATAATATTCACATCATTAGCCATAAAAAAAAATCCACAAAAACTTGAAATTAAAATTAATTTTTTCTTCTTCTTATAGATCTTATTTTTACTCTACATGTGAAGTTTTGATTCATTCCATTTGAATTAGTGATGTGAAAGTTATGGACAATCTTATTTTTTGGGCAATTAAAGCATCTTTTTGAAAAAATAGCGTGTAGGATTTATTTCTGAACGCAATTTTTAATTTTTTCCAAATTTTTTTTGTGACAAGACTAAGTTTTCTTGCTAGAACAATCTTACGTTGGGATTATTGTATTTCCATCCCATCTTAGAGCTATTAACGATTTATTTTTTCTTTCCATCTTGGACGCACTTCTACTTAAATTTTTTTCAAAGAATGATAATCAAATGTGTGTGCTTTGAATTTTTTTTCCTAGACTTTCTGCTTAATTCTTCAACACCCAAAATTTTTAATTCAAAGTCTGTAGTGCCAAAAAAATTCACAAATGACGGTCAAAGTCATTTGAAATTGCAAACCAACGTTTAAAAATATATATTTTTTCCAACTTTGAATGTTAATATCTTTCAATTTATTTGGTCAAACTTCATGAAAATTTTACCACGTGATCTCAAACAAGTAAAGTACAAGATCCTATGGTAAGATTCTAAAATTTATTTTTATTTTATTTTATTTTTCTTAGGAAGACACAACTAGAGATGGCAATTTTGAGTGCTTTTTGACATAAAAATGGCCTTGGTCCTTTAGGGATTAAATAGTCGATTGTGGGCGGTTCCACCACAATGAAAGGTTTGTTCATACTTGGTGTTAAAAGAAGGTTGTCATTGAGGGTCTTAAGAACGAACTCAAACCTACTTTCTGGATTGGATTCACATTGCAAACATCACCCCTAACACCAAGTGTGAACACACCATACGTTCACTCACACTCAAGCATACAAAAAGGAGGCGTTATTTATTCCTCCCCCAAGGAAGAATGGTTTGCGCTAGTTATATTATTAAAAATGCTATGGATATAGGTCAATTTCTTGGTGACCAACTTTCTAATGACTAACTATTTATCGTGCTCATGGTCAACCTCCAGAAGCTTCACCCGCAGCAAGCATGAAGGATCACAAGAAAATGCAATGGTAACTTAGCAGCCAGGGAGTGTATGCAATGAATGGATCTGCAACACGAACCTCACGGCGTGCTTTTCCCACTTTTTAAAAACAAAAAACAAAAACAAAACAAAACAAAAAACAAAACAAAACAAAAATACCCCCCCCAGAAAATCCCCAGAAAACCCCCAGAAAAAACAGAAAAAACAAAAACAAAAAACAACAAGACGCAAGGCGTGCAATGTGAACCAGGCCCTCTCTCCGGCAGCTACTCTACGACTATTCATGCCGCCCTTCTGATAGCCAGCTCACACTGCCGAGCCCTCGTATGGGACGACGCCACGTGGTTCCTTTCGAAGTGAGTTGGCAGCGGACCCACGATGTACTCCATGTGTACATACTGGGTTCCGTTACGGGCCTGGAAAATTTGTCAAGATACCGACAATAGTCAATTTTTGGGTCAAACGTACCCAAGATTCGAATCTTTGGGATGGAGTTTAAAAATTGCAGGGCCAAGCGGTTTGGGATGCGGTGACGCGAATGCAAGGGCTGACCAGCCCAAACTGAACAAGTCACATTGACAAGTCAAACTTTGCAAACTTTGCACCCAAAATCAATCTTGGAAACCAATGGAGATGTTCTAAAGAAAATGTACGGAGTAAAAAAATGTATAAAAAATGTACGGAGGAGTAGGAAGTCATGCATTGTATTGTACAGATTCAAGAATGTGAAAAGAAAACGGTGGAAATCAATGAATGCAAATGTTGTAAAGAATGTATGGAGTAAAAAAATGTATGGAGGAGTAGGAGGTCATGCATTGTATCGTAGAGATTCAAAAATGTGGAAGAAAACGGTTTGACCGGGGTATTTACTGGCTCTGTCTGTGGACAAAGACTATGGCATTCAACTCTTATGGTTTCTAAAATTTGAAGAAGAGTTTTCAAATCATGTCAACAACCACACTCACACCGTACAATGTGCTTAGGCTTAGGGTTGGGGTTGGGGTCGGAGTGGATAGAGCCTTTACAATCACATTGTGCTTGTTGGAATTTCCAGTTTGAATATTTAGTAGTTGATATTTTTCTCTTGGTATCTAAGAAACTCATTGTGTTGTTTTCTCTCTTCCTTCCTTTTGCATTCATCTTTGATTGTATTTGTTGCATGCTAGAAAAAAAACAAGGGAAGAAAAGAAGCTTAGACTTTTGTATTTGAAAAGTAGACTATCACTCTTAAAGTTGTGGAAATAGATGCCTCCCACTTTCATTTCAACGTTAGTAGACATCTTGAAGTGAGAACCATCGGTAGAAAAGAAAAACTGGCAAGCTTTTGCTATAATCTTATTCCATTTGGGTTTTGTTGCACTAAATTTATTGTGTTTTCGTCGGTGACTAGTGTCATGGTGATTGAATGTTGCTTTCGTCCAGCCTGGCTGTTTTGTATAATTTTTCCTTTGCAATGGTAGTCCATTTGCTTAAAAATAAAATAAGAATAAGAATAAGAATAATTGATTGTAGTAATGCATGTGAGACGGTTGTTATTATGTAAGCCCTAGAAGACTACACACCAATGTAATAGGTTTTTATATTATAGGAACCTTCCATAATTATAGTGTAATTATGATATAGGTACCTATAATATAGGTGTTTACTTTACAAATACATTCAATGGTTGC
The DNA here is from genome assembly GCA_951230915.1 of Antitrichia curtipendula. Classification (NCBI taxonomy): domain Eukaryota; kingdom Viridiplantae; phylum Streptophyta; class Bryopsida; order Hypnales; family Leucodontaceae; genus Antitrichia; species Antitrichia curtipendula. The sequence goes on along the minus strand of OX579638.1, from coordinate 25,576,068 downwards.
AATATATTTGCTTATTTATATGCTCAAAGCTCACATGCTTGCATTTTTATGCTTACGTACCCGCACCATTGGTGCAAGTGACATTAATTTATCAAAGTCAACTTATTTTAATAAGTGTACGATGAAATTATAGTATTGTAGTGTATTAAGGTCAACAAAAACACAGTGCAAACTAATTTTTAATAGTGACACTAATTTTGTTGGAGTAACATTAAATAAACCTATTTATTACACAATTTGCGATATTTGGATTGAATAATAACTTAAATTAGATTTAGCATTAGATGTTTTTTTGGAGGTCTGGAGGTCCGTTTCAGGCCTGTTGCCAGCGCTGTTCTGCCGACAGTGAAAGAACGGCTGCTGTCAGAACTTTTTTTGAAAAAAAAAAAAAAAATCTTAAAATGAGAAAACAAGATGAACAAATTTTTTCATTTTTTTATTTTTTTTTATAAATATGATGTGGCAATCCCTATGTCACGTCGCAGTTCCAGACAGTTCCACAGTTTGTGAACCCTGGGGAACTCACAACCCTCCACAGGGGCTAAAAAACATGTACTGTCTTTACCATGTGATAAAGATTGGAATTCTTTGCCAAATAATTAATTAAAGTTGGCAAATGTCATTTGGTATATGCTTAATTTTAAACATTTAATAAATCATGTTTGTTAATTTTGATTAATTATTTGACAAAATTATAAATAAAATTTAGAAAAACATGCTTTTTTGCATACAAACTTTTCATTGTATAAACACATACAAATACACACAAAATAAAATAAAATTAATAGTGATTAATAGGCAAGCTTGTGTGATTTCAGTTTTTGAAAAGATTTTTTGAAGTTTCTGTTGCAGAAAGGAATCAAATTAGCTTTCTAAAAATAAAATAAAAATTAGTGATTTGCATAACTCTTTACACAATTGTATTTTTTTTAAATTATTTAATATTCTAATAAAAACAAACTAGGACTGCTACTCTCCACACTATCAATGGCACTTAATTGAAGGTTTAAATGTATTATTGAAATTAGTACAATCTGAAAATTACCAAGTAATGTTACAAATATTTAGCCTATATAAGTTCCAAAGGCCAACTTTTTTATCAAAAATATTCACAACTACCATTTCCAACACAAAGAGCAAAATATCTAAACAGGTGATTTTTTGCACATCCAATCATCAGATCTTCCACTAGACTTATGTGAAAATGTATGAAAGAAACATCAGAAAGCTTGACTGAGTAGATTGCAAGATATTTGCATTTAAAGTGAAGTACACAAGTTTATTTTTCACCTTAGTACACTAGATTATGAGAATTAATTTGAAATTTCTACACCAAGGATTTAGATATAAAAGAAAATTATTTTGAAGAATTGAACTGAGAATTTAAGGGAAAATTTCCAAAAGTAATACTTGAATTCCATTTTTCAAAGAGGACCACTCTTTCCAAATTCCCACATCTATGTGAAGGTCACATTTACACTGCTAAGGTCTCCCCAGTCAAAAACAAACCACTGAAACCTTCAATCTTCAAGGCATCACTAGTACCGCGAAGCCCTAGTATGTCTCTACACACATCTCAACAATTTTGGAATCTATTTATAGAAATATTTTTTGCTGCCATAAGCATTGGGAACAATATAATTGACTAACAACTATACTGACATTTTAAAGTACTCTATTAACCTCTTAACGCTAGAATAACCGTATTTTCTTGACGATAAGGTTTTCTAAAATAACCATAATTAAGCACTCCACTCAACTGAACTCGGAGATTGAGCAGAGGCGGAATCAACGTAATTCCGCACCAACCACCAACGTAATCAAGGACATGCAGATCCATAATTTGATCGAGCGGTCATACTTTCGAAAGTTAACTCCATCACACAGAAAGGAACTAGCGACGCTAAAGAAATTACGGCTTTTCACTGGACGCTGCATTTCACTGAAAGCAGACGCAAGCACTACTAAAAAAACATATCTGGTGAGGCAGTTCGAACCTCATCAGATATATCGACAAGGTAGAGGTAACCTGGATGAACTGCTGCAGAAGTCGTACGCTCATCCCATTCCCCACCATCTTACACCGCATCTGCAAGTCGCCTGCAACTACTCCCAATGTGACACCATACCCACAGCATTCTGCAAAAGAGAGCGCCTGGCCACAGAAACACCCAACATCCCCATCCAAGAGAAGACGGCAATCGAACAGACCCTCCGAAAAGGCCTAACCCCGACGAAGCTCTGCGACCAAACAAACATCTTTCCACTACCATCACCCTAACATCACCATACCAAGAAAGTCAGAACCCGTACAATATGACTACTGCTTCGCTAACCCCACACACACCCCACCACCCCAAGAAGTCCTACAAGCATATCTGCGCGCCTTCATAATGCTCTCGTCAAAACTACAAGCTTCATATCTTCTGTTCAAGAGATCGTACAGTCCCCGCGCTGGGCCGGCAGCGAAGTTGCCAGCCAGAAGTTGCTAATCGTCTAACTGGTGCTGCCGATAACTGCAGCTTAAAATCCTAACTCCAGATGATCTTCACAAAAGGCACCCTCAGACACGACCAATCATGTGGACAAGCACATCACCACAACTATCCACCAACTGCCTCAACGTTTCATCCAGCCTACTTAATCGTCACAACATACTGTTCCCGTCGAACACAACAAAGGGACGCTAAAATGGGATTCAGCAAAACTTTCCCACCCACATCTACGCCTACAGATGGAATGCTTTTACACAGATTTACAGTTTTTGCCCCGCAGCTCCCATCTGCTGCTGCATCTGGAAAATCAACCAGTCACATCACCAATGTCAATGTTTCACTTCAAACAGGATCGAAACCGATAAAGGAAACCGCCGCTCGTAGAAGATGTACAACACGATTCACTATCCACCTCAGGCCTAACTGGCAGAAATCCACGCGTTCATGATCCCAAAACGAAGGCACACAGCATAGTCACAAAAACGGACCTTTGTCTTCTGCAGGTACAGAAACAGAACTTCGCGATACTAATAATGTTGTACCTGATAGTTGCCAGGATTCATCATCTACAACAAACAACACAACCGTCAGGACTCTAGTAAAACCAACGATTAGTCACACAAAATGCACAACCATCCAAAATCAACAATGATCGCAAGGTCTACAATGCCTTCGCGGCTCTTAATACCGCTATCCATATTCTACACCTCAACACCAACGAAAGACATCAAAAAGCAAAAAAGACAAAATCCCCTCGCACGAGCTCCATACATGCGCTACTTGGAATCACTTCAAAGACGACCAACCAAAGGATGCACGATACTTCGAATCTAGACTACACGAAGAAATGCAGGAACAATCCTCGAACCACGAAAAAAAACGACCGACTTGAGGCAAGACACAAAGTTCGGAAAACCCAGGAACTAAACACTGGCACAAACCTGAGCTTGCATGTATGGGTTGTACGCGCCTTGCTGCGCCATCTGATCACGTCCACACAAACAAATCAACAACAAAAAATGTCATCAACTGCAGGTCACATGTCACGGAGCTGGACCAAAATCGGAAAAAGCGAAAAACAAGTCCACAAGTTTAAGCATCAGATTCAGGCCGACATCGAGGGGTCCTAACAGACACAACGGAAGCAAGACACGGACATGGCGACGACAGGGGACTCAAAGAAATCCAGAAGAGACGAGATCCAAATCCCGGACTCAGGGGCAACAGATCGAAATACACATCAACAGCGCCTAAAGATCACCTGAACTCCGGGAGACACCATGCCGCTACCCTCTTTCTTGCCAGAGGACGATTCTCCAGCTTTGTTTGTTAGGGCACCCTATGTCAAACAACACCGACACCAATAAACCAAAGCACCTCTTGTACAAGTCGAGCTCACAGACCATGTCACAGCACTAACATTTATTGATCCTCGCAAATAGCCTCACAACGCCCAGATATTATCTCCCGGCGATCAACCTACAGAATGACCGCCACTGCCCAGTAATAACGGTGCCAAGCATCTTTATCCAATTCGACCTTACAGCAGCATAAAATATCTAACAACTGAAACCGATTTCCCCACCCCACCACGAAGTCACCTAAGCACAGCTCCCATACTCACTGAAACATGAAACCTCGCTACATCAAACACTATCAATTTCACATGGGTTGGCGTGGTACGCACCTCCGTCTGGAAGAAGACAACCGAATCAATAGATTGCCACAAGCCAGCCGAACATGAATCAGTACAGGTTTTTAGTCGCGAACAAACAGAATCTGCTACAGGCCCAAAAACACCACTATTGACGAAAATACCGCTGGGATACGACACCAGCGCGCATAAAACCCAGCAGTTCACACATCCACCACTGACCAACCTAGTCGTCCATGAGATCAACTACGTCTCGCTGCCAGGACATTTAAACAAACTCTCCAGACTCGCTTGACCATAGAGCACACAACTTCAGCCTTTCCGCTGCTGCCGCTGCTTGTCAGCGCTCTCTACTTGCAACTGCAAAGACATAAATCCCAATTTCAAATTTCAATTTTCAAAGAGATGCCGGTTACCCACCTCTCTGTACTTGTGCAGGTAAACTTTCAAAGGCTCCACGTAGTCTTCGAACCCTAACGTGCTCATGGCCCAAAGCAAATCGTCTCCGTTGATGGTTTTGCGCTTTTCGCGCTGGCACTTGTCGCTGGCTCTGCACTTGGTTAAGGAGTAGAACTAGATGTGCTAGGAGAAGAGAGTGCACATTCACATCCTACGGATGAACGAACATCGATACATCACAAAGCAAACATGCTTCTCCCCACAAACCAAAAATGAGGGGTCCTGCAGTGGTTTCCAACGAAAACTCTCGCATATACACCAAGGTCAAAGCACGGCGAAAACCTACTAAGAAGCTTAGCAATGAACTAGGGCTCCACCTCATTCGACCTCCTCACAGCAACGGAAAGGTCAAGTGAAGAAAGCACTGGATGTGATGGCGAAACTCGAGACAGAAAAAAATCTCCGCGGTCCACCTCGATAGTGCATGGCGGCAAACATTTCATTTCCTCTCCAAGAAAAGTGACCAATCCACACAGAAAACAGACTGCACTAGACTTCAAATGCGAACCGAAAGAAATCCACCAGCATACCAAAAGGCCTAATTACAGGACACAGCTCGGGTGAAAGTGGCCAACAATCTCGCCCATCACAGACCATTCCTCGGCACAAAAAATGGCGCGACAACGAACGCAAAGACACCACGACGGCAGTGATAGGAAAGGAATTCAGAAGATCAAAACCGTGAAAACCTGGCTCAACTTGCAGGAAAAAAAGACCACAGAACTTGCAGTTTGTGAAACAACGCTGGGAAGAAAGGAGGCACAAAATACCATGTCCCTCGCAATGAAGACGCACGAATACAACAAAGGCTCATCAATGCGCGAGCCAAAAGAGGGAAGGAAAAAGCGAAACAAATCTGGACATTCCAGTGGATACTCGCTGGTGATGAAACTGATGAACTCCGACACGCACTCCTGAACAGTCTCCTTGGCGTCCTTGGCAATCTTGGCATTGGCAGGCAACGCCTTCTTCATGATGCGGCTGATGTTGGCAATTGGCAGAAAGCGGTCCTGCTCACGAACGTTGGAGTTGTCCCTGTCCCCGCTGCCGTGATTTCCCCCGTACTCGTCCGAGTGCGGACTCTCGGGACTCCCCGGGCTCCCAGTCTCCGCCATTGTTCGACCTATATTTCCAGACCAAGGAACCGAACTAAATCAACCGCACGGCAATCAAAAAACCATCCGCCTCAGCACACTCCTTCCGTGCCCCTCAAGAACACGCATTACACTATTTCGCACAACGTCTCCACTTCTCCTGTACTCCCTCGCAATGGCCGGTAACTCCATCGACCTTCCTCCCAATGACCTCAAACCTCCATTGAATGCCAGGACGACGAACGACGACGACGACGACGACGACGACCGCGGCACCCAGACGGAACCTACAGGCGCGAAAGTAAGGGCACCAACTATTCTCATCCCCGTCAACAAGGAATAAAATAATGCAAAATCAAACCGCCTCCACGCACTCGGACCCTCTCACCCTCCTGGCACCGCCTTCGGTGCTCACAACACAGCTCAGCGAACCTCATTGTCCACCAACAACGAAAGACGCGACCGAGCGCACAAATGAGAGCCAAAAAAGAGGTTACTCCGCCGAAAGAGACGTACGAGGATGAAGGTGATGATGTGAAGGAACTTACAGTTGAGTGATTCGGCTGGAAAGAAGAAGACGGGCGAGACGGACAGATGACGCTTCCGCTTTGCGTTCGGCGTTGGCGGCTTGACGAGGAGTTTGCTGCAGTCTGTGTCGAGTGTCGGGATGAAGGAAGGAAAGCTTCAGTTGAACAAGGCGGGAGCATCTGTCAAGGGCGACGGGCTTGCGGGCAGGCGTGCGTGCGCGGGTACGCTGAATGGCGTTGCAGCTACTGGGCTTCCTTATTGGTGCGGCGCTGTTGTTTACTACTTGTCTCGCTCTCCTTCGAGCTCCCTCATGCCACTTCGGGCTGCGGCGCTCACTCACGCTCAACGCCCGTCGCCGTCGCTGTCGCCGTCGCCGTCGTGCCTTCCGACCGTGTCCGTTACACTGATTTGTCCTATTAGTGAGGGGAAATAGTTTCACCTAGAATAACTAGTGTCAACAAATTTTATTTTTTGTTGAGGAAATTGGTGCAAAACATGAATATTTCAACTTGCACGAATTCAAAATAATATGACTTTGGTGCCACTAGCATTACATGCAAAGAGAGAGAAAAACTCCAAACACTAAATTAAAGGATCAATTTAAATGAGAATTTGTTCATTCAAGATTCTATAATCGACTCCAGAAAGTTTCCACAAGTAACACTTGTGCTACACCCCTTTGCTAGAAGGAAGTGTCACATACACTGCTAAGATAAATCAAGGAAGCCCTTTTTTTTTTCTAACAATTGAGGGAGGCTAAAAAATTTGGTTGAAGCTACCAATCTTGACAAATTTCAACAACTTTTGCACAGCATTTTGGATATTGGAGTTTGGTGGCATTTTTTCGAAGCCAAAATATCTAGTCTCAAATCTCCAACAACCCTTGGGGAGTTGGCAGTTTGCGATCATAATCCGCCGTCAACAAATGTTGACGGCCTTTGTCAGCCGCAAGCTCGACCTCGCGGCATATTTGACACATCTGTGATTGGCATGGAGTCTCTTGATGTGGTCATGTGGGCAAGCCAAGCCGGGCTCTTTAGAGAATTTATGTTTTTTAATTATTTCTATGACACGTGGCTTCTTCTAGGCCTCTTATTTTGTGCCCGCCTAGCTCGGCTTGGCCTCACCCTTGCTTTTCACTCTGAGAATAAATATTTAACCTATCAGGTTGACGTTTTGATTGTCAATTTGTATAAGTGAGGAAGGGTGTCCGATTGCCTAATGGAAAAGGTCTGAGCACCTATAAATGCCCCTTTTTTTTGGTCCCACCATCACAATGATCAAAGGACCAAAAAGAGTAGATGAAATTCTTAGGGACGCTTTACACGTAGACGGTGGGCCAATTTGTTGTATAAGAGGCCCAAAATCCTCACTTGTGATTGGACCAAAGGCTCAAATCTTTAGTTGTTATTGAACAAAAGGTTGAAATTTGTAAAATTGGTCTCAAAGGAAATGGTCCCGCTTGTAGGTGTAAAGGATCCCTTAGCAAATTGAAGAAAAGTGCACCCCAAGTGCTTTTGTAATTTTTCAACATTCTTGTAATATTTTGCAAAATTTTCAAAGTTAGGATATCAAGTACCCTATACGTAACCAACTACTCACCTTAAATGAACACTATTGAAGCACAAATTGTCTTAACTCTCATTGATTGTAGTTTATAATAAGAAATCTTCTCTTTTTAGTGGCTTTTGAAAAGTTGTGGTGGATTTAACCTCTAAATGTCCAAGGCTTTTTTTTATCATCTTGAAATTTGATCTAAATTGAACAAAAAGCCAACATTTTGATAAGTTGTATCAATTTTTTGGTATCGTAACTATACAAATTCAAATTAGACATGTTAGAGATGACATAGAAAAGAAAACACAACACTATCGCTTATGGATTGAAAGATTATAATGTTTGATCTCGAGGGTGGTATACACTACAAGAGAATGGGGTGTTTTAAGTAATGTCCTAGACATCACATCTTTTAAGTAACGTCTTTTAAGTAAGGTTTTAAGTAAAATTTTACTAAAAAGACTGTCTTTTTAGTAAAATTTTACTTAAAACCTTACTTAACCCTAGACCGCCCAAGTGGACGCTTTCTGTCCAGCATAAATTTGAAAAAGGAAGGCCGCCATTTCAGATTGCGGTGGATGGGCGAGTGGTTCATTAGACTTACTTCAGCGCATTTGAAAGCACAACGAGGGTGCAAATGCATGAGGACGTTAGGACAGACTCGACGTCAGGGCTATTGAAGGAAATCCGAAGACAAAATCGGGACACGGTAGTTGGCCACAATGTCCGGAAACTGACCGGGCATAGCCGGTGCGGGACCGTTGGGTATCGGATCCAATTGCCGTGCCAAGGCCAGTGCCGCCAGTGCTGTGGGGTTTACTGGGGTTTACTGCTAGGACATTGTTGCGGGAATCGTGAGAACGTGCAGCACTCATTTTTGTCCTGCTGCTACGGAGAGAGACTAGCGATACAATCTCTGCCGTTGGGCACTTGAAATTGGAGTTTGCAATGCACGGATTGCTTGTTTGGAACCTAGGTTGCAATTGTACATTTCAGAGAGGCTATGAGGAAGGCGAGTGGGGAGTGCCCATGAATGCATCATTTCTATGATTGTTGTGCGTTTGCAGTTGAGTGTATGCGGTGAGTGGGGTCCTTTGAGGCAGAGCACTACTTGCAATTACATTTCGAGATTGGCGACCGTTCACAATTGTTTTGGGTGGTGGGCACGATGACGACGGCGCTTTGGTCTGGCCGGGCTACGCAGCAAGAGGTGTTCGAGGTGCAGCATAAATTGTTCTTGTGGGCACAAGAAAGAGGAGCGAGCCAGAGTACTGCACAGAAAGTGGTGAATTGTTTGCAGGAGGACTTCTTGTTGTCATTGCAGCAGCCACAACGAAAGCATGAGTGGAGTGCTGCACCTAGTCCGAAGAATTGGCGATACTTATGCCGTCGTCAAATTGCCAGATTGCTAGGGTGGTCTGAGCAATATCCAGAGGAAGATCCTCGTGGAATTCCCAACTTCCTAAATTTGTTTCTACGAACAAAGCATTGGCCAGATTTGGTGGACGATGAAGCGCGAGGCCAGGGCGAAAGCGGCAATGGATCTGGAAGCGAGGCCAGCTCCACAACGAGGACGAATCGGGCGCCGACTAGCAACTGCTCACAGAAGCACTCTCCGGGGAAGTGACGGCTTTGATTCGCAGCAAGTAGTCGGAGCCTCTGTCGATGCTGGCTTTGATTCCGGCGGAGGGCATGCTGCAAGGTGGAACGGGGCGGGGGGGGAAGAAAACATTTTAGTACAGCATAATGAGAGAGAAGGAGATCACCTCCCTCACAATTTAGGGATTCCTGAGGTGTTCATGGAAACTGAGAGTTTAGGGGTTCATGGGGTGACATGGGGGACCACAATTGCTTGCAATGGGGAGACGGTGCCTGAAAATTCAAGGGTTACGACTGTCATGGTGGGGCTACCAATCACCGAGGTAGGAGAATCCAGCGTGCCGGCAAGGCTGGATGATGGTGCGAATGAGGGACGGAATGGAATTCGTCCTGCAAACAAGCGACTCAGGAATTCAAAGAAGCCGAGAGGGTGGATTCCGCCGCGAATTGTTGGAGGTAGCAGATCGCCACCGGTCCTCAGATCTGCTTCGCTTCAACGGGGGATGAACTTGGAGCAGAGGCATTACACGTCACCGTCACGCTCTCCAATGTTTCGTAGTGGACACCTTCGTCATCCCTTGGGAGGTGCATCTCCTTTCCACGATGGCCCCAGCAATAGGCTATGCACAAATATTGGACGAAGCGGGGGACAGTTGTCGCCTTTAGGGCAAAAACAAGCATCTGTTTCACAACAAGGGATGGAGGGCGAAGTTGCACTTGGGCGGGTGGTGAACTTATCAGCGGCCTTCGACAGTGTTGCGAGAACACTAGACTGGGTGAATGCGGTGACAGATTTGTCGAATTCAACTTCTGTAGGGCCGTCATTTGATCCTCACAATCACTGCCACGACAACGGAGGTGATCTCATGACTGGGCTTCCATATCCAGTCACTGCACTGGAAAACATTGGAACTGTCAGTGAGAACATACAGCATGTTTCGGCAATCTCCATCGAAAACGAAGGCAACGTGGTAGGGGCAGTGGAGTCGACGGAGACTTTGTCTACGGGAGGAAGCGCAGATGGTTATGTGACGCCGCCTCGACGTGCCCAGAGGCAATCGGAGGTGGAAGGACTCCAGGGCGGCAATAGCTGGACGACTGAATCTCGTGATACCGAATGGGTGCCGGACTACGCTGATTTCCAAGGTAACAATTCCTCCAATGATAACAATTCTGATTGGTTGTTGTTCGGCGAAGATGCTACAGAGCTAGAGGACAATGCATTTGATGTGAATGACTACGAAGAATATACGTTTGTCGATCCAGTGCAGAATGATGCACTGGAGAGAATTCGCTATCTTTATAGGGATTCCGAGTGGGATACCACACGACCAATGTTGACAGGCGATCGAGCAAGCTTTAGAGGGGCTTTCCCAGGACCAACAGAACGTTTCAGACGCAAGAAGCCGACTGCCCGTTCTTTCTTTGACCTTTGGTTTGATAATGCAACCATAGACCGCATAGTCTCGCAAACAAACTTGTACGCTTCTCAAAGGGCTAGCAATGTGGCTAACCCAAGACGAAGAGGCAAACCACCTGGATCAAACGGTGGAAGTCGTTGGACTCCAACGAATAGAGTAGAAATGCGTGCGTTCTTTGGTGTGACTATTCTCATGGGATTGAAGACTTCACCTTCAATCCGTGATTACTGGAGGGAAGATGTATTCTGGCGATGTGGTGTCATTCCTCAGGTTTTTTCACGGAATCGATTCGAGTCGTTGCTGCGGTGTTTGCATTTCATTGACAACGTTACAGCTTGCCATGACAAGGCAGACCCCGGCTACGACAAGTTGTATAAAATTAGGTGGTTACTTGACCATTTTGTTGCTGTGTCAAAGAGTTCATACCACCCGGAGAAGTGGTTGACATGCGATGAGGTGATGGTTGCATATCGAGGCTTCCATAGTCCATGTCGTCAGTACATGCCCGCAAAACCAACGCGGTATGGATTCAAATTGTGGGCAGCAGTCTGTGTACACTCTGGCTTCATATGGAATGTAATTCCATATTTGGGCAAAATTGGAGGCCTGTCGGAAGCTGGCTTGGGCGAACGTGTGGTTCATGAACTCACTGTCGGCCTACAACATAAGGGACATTCCGTTTGTGTAGATAATTACTTCACCAGCCCTTCACTGTTTGATGGTCTTCTACGCCGTGGGATCTTTGCCACGGGGACGGTGAAAGGAAATAGAATTGGCTTCCCTTCCATGCTCTCTGCGTACAAGAAGGGTGAGCATCCCCGGTCATCTCTTTTTTGGCTTACGCACTCAAGTGGACGAATGGCTGCGTCTGTATGGTATGACAAGAAGCCAGTAGCTTTCCTGAGTACTTCAGCAGACCCTACCGGATCAGCAGTTGCTCGACGATGGTTGAAAGGAAAACGTGAAGAGATTCCCACCACACCGCAGCAGGCTGAGTACCAGGCGAACATGAAGGGCGTGGACCTCGTGGACCAAATGCGAAGGAGTTATACAACACAGTTTCACAGCACAAAATGGTGGCACAAATACTTGATGTTCGTTGTGGATTCTGTTTTGCACAATGCCTGGGTTTGTTACCGGCACGATAGGCGTGCCCGTGGAGAGAGGAAAGTGCGCCGTGTGAACTTCATTTACGATGTCGCTTTCGGCCTCATACTGCCGAAGATGTCAAGGCCGCGCACCTGCACTCCTTGGAATACTCGTCCATCGGCACTGCACTATTTGCAAACTCACCAGACGATTCGTCGGAGGTGTTGCATGTGTAAACGGAAGCAAGCAGATTATTGTGATGCATGTGGCTTTGTCTTCATGTGCAAAGTTCAGTGTTTCCCAAAGGTGCATTCGTCCAAAAAAGGGGCACTTCAGGCTCGCGATTTTGCTGTGCGCTTTCATGGATGCTGACGTCTTTTGGGGGCTTTTTTTGGCAGTTTGGACGGTGGCCAGCAGTCCCCTCATGGAACCTGGCTCCTTCAACTTCAGTGGACGTCGCGCACGCGTGAAGACCCCAAATTTCCAGCCTGTGTATGACTCCTGCTTTTGGGCAGGGTCCCCACCACGAAGTCCCAGTCCAAGCTGACGCTGCCTCCGTCAACACAGATCCGCATGGCACTATTCCCGTGGTCGATCACCTTGTAGGATTTTGAATAGATTACCTGCTTCACGACATTCATTTGTTTTTGCCTAAAAGTCGGAAACTTCTCTATCGGGAGGCATGCTCCTGTGTGTCTACGGTGACTTTTGTTTGGAACACGGCAATTTTTTTTTTCACCACAGAAGATTCTTTCGTTGCGTGATCGTGTTATTTTCTACCTTCTTTGTATTGTGAAGAGTTTTGGAAACCACCTTGCGCGGCTGTTTGCGTGCAATGTGTACTCTGGAAAAAATTTGCCGTTTCCAGTGCGTTGGACTTTCCATATTCAAATGGCATTATCCAGTGTCCAAGTGCGGTATTCCCGGTCTGTGCCGGTCAGCGGGAACCCCGCCAGAGCAACCAACTCCTCTTCCGATGATTCGCATTTCATTGTTTTGGCCTGAAAACTCGCAATTTTTGTCGCTATGGCTTTGTAAGAACGATGTGTGTCAAACCTTGGCAGTTGAAGTGGAGGTGATCTCATCTGATCTGCACTGGAGGCCGAGATTGGGGCGACACCCTGAAAAAAAGACTCCTTCGCCCTGACTCAACGATCCAACAATTGTTATGATCTTTGCATGTCACCGGTCGATGCTCCTTCTGATTCGTCCTGGAGCATCGCCTCTAATCTGAGTGCGGAATCGAACGGCGAAGTTCGGTGAAACCGCCTGGATTGCCACCAGTACATGATTCCTTCGAAAGTGCCTCGGAGAGTGTGTTCGTGACGCGACCAGGCATGGGCAGTCTAGGGTTAAAAGACGTTACTTAAAAGACGTGATGTCTAGGACACTACTTAAAACACCCCTTTCTCTTGTAGTGATAACTATGAAAGTAATTTGAAATCTTTCAATCCTCTTTTCACATGTCAAATCTAAAAAATTGGTCATCAAAAAATATGAAATTAAAGGGCATAACTTGCTTAACCCAATCAATTTATGGCTTCTCAAAATCTATTTTACAATTTTTTTAAATGAATTTCTAATGTGATTTTTTCTCCGAGATATTTTGAGGCTCATTTCCAAGAGCCCTCAACACTAGAAATTAAGATTTTTTAATGGACACCCTTGCACAAAATCTTGAATAGAAAAATCATAATCATTCATTTTTTAAATCAAATTTTTTTATGCTAAAATTTGACTTCTAAAAGAAATTTCAAAAATATAAACTATTAAAAATAGTATATTAGTTAGGTTTTATTTAACTTCAAAGTATTGTCAACACCAAAAGTTGTTGCCTCAGGCATTTAAGGGTTAAGAAATGTTCATTCAAATTCATTTTTTAGGAGTTGGAGAACAAGAAGGTAGCACAATTGGGTGTGCTTATCTTTCTATTCAATAATAATTTTCTACTGAATTCCTTTTAAACACAAAATGAAAGGCGTTTCACAAGGTACTGAATAAGAAGGTAAACACACGCAATTGTGATATTTTTTTGCATTTTCATAAGCATTTCATTTTTGTTTTGGAAGGTGATTTGGAAAATTTGGTTCAAGCTATACAAGATAATTCAAAAATTGTAAAGGTGGGGTAGGAGCAACACTCATATGCTAAATATTTAATCATTTTCATGTTTGCCAAAAGCTAAATATATAATTTTTTTCCAATAATTTTTTTATTTTATACATAATTTATTTATTGAAGGTGCTACTTTACAAAAAAAAATGCATCTATTTTTAGAATTATCCTCCGCCAAGTTTGCCCTGGAAGGTTGGTAATGTATTGCATTAATGACATAAAATTATAGTAATCAAGGGATTATGTGAATTTGTGAGCCACACTATGGAGTAGAATAGTGTTTTATAGAACTCTAGAATTATTCAATATAGTGAGGTTTACACTATTTTCATACTATTGCAAATATCGTAACTTTCTTCCAATCTTCATTTGTTTTTAGCAACCTTCCACTGTATACCCTCTAAATGTCATCCAAAGGTTTACACTAATTAGATCACATTCACCCAAATGATTCAAATTAGTGCAATGGGGGCTCACACTATCCAAAATATTACACTAATTAAATTAACTTGCATACCAATTCTAAAGAATTTACAAAAGATTTTGTTATTTTAGTAGGCATGATACAATTTTTGACTAAATTGATTTTTTGTATAAAAGCTAGGTACATAATTATACTCATTTTTTCAAATTTCCAACATAGACTTATAGGAAGACCAAAATATTTTTTCAAAGTGGAAGGAAATTAGCCCTCAAAAATGTATGTCTCAATGTGTAAATCACAAATTGGAAATAACTAAGGTAAGCAATCTTCAATTTCAATTTATTTATTTATTTCCTACAAAGTCAACTAAATCTCTATGTACAAATTGACTTTGAAAATTTGATAAAATATTCTTTAAGAGTGAGACTATACTATACCAAGTGTTGAAAATTGAATAGAAATTGAATCTGAAGGAATGTTTAAGTTTAAAACCGAAAAAAAATTTCTAATTAATATAATTCTTTAGAGAAATTATTTTGAAAGAATAAGGAACCTTGTGGTATAGGTTTTGGAATATAAAAATTAAATTGAATTTCAAAAATTTAAAAGATAAACATGTTGAATACTATGGTTTGGATACTTGACCCATAGATCTTGAATTGCAAAACTTTGCACAATATTTGGGATTTTGGGATTTGAAAACTTAATCAAAAACTAGACTTGATGGACTTCACAAAGTTTGACCCAAAAACATTTATAAAGTGGATATGCCACATTTAACTACTTCTGGACTTTCAAAGGATCTTGAATTAATAATAGAAAAAAATTGGTCATTTGGAGATAATGCAAAACATCAAGAGATTTATGTAAAACAATGGGAGATCATTACCAAACATTTGAAGGTCTATACAAACATCTGGAGATCTCGAGATGTTATTATCCAGAGATTTAAGAATGTTTTGTCTAAAATTCACGTAAAAGTCCCAAAGTAGTTAAATGTGGCATGGATGCTTACACCAAACATTTGTCATTACCTCATTCTAAAAATGATTCTTAAAACAAATTTGGAACTAGGAATTGTTATAATTATTCTATTTGCAATGCTTGTCTGAAAACACTTTGAATTTATTAGTAACCTTGTTTAAAGATTACAACATGTAATTTGCCAAAAAAAACTAGTAAGTAAATCAATCTTTACAGTAAAAAGAATGTTCCTATTGTGGTCTTCTTTTGGTTGTTTTATCATTAAAAAATCCTACTATGTACTATCAATTTACTTGCCATTTTGTCAACTAGCATCCCAATGTGCATGAAATATGGACACTACTACAAATTTTAATACCATTTGATATATTTTTCATTGCAATTTTTTTTCTTTAAGGCTTTCTTTTAAACAAGAGGCAACCCCCATTTGAAAAAAAAATTGCCGATGAGAGTTTCAAAAAATTAAAGAGACCAAGGATTTGAGATTGCATAATCAAAATTTTAAGTCCAACGGATGTAAATGATGTGACTAACACTTTTGTCTTCCATGGTAATAAAAGAAGACAAAATTTGAATCTTCTTGAAATTGTGTCAAGTCCACCTAGAGTGGTAGACTTCATGCAAATTCTAAAGCCCCTTTGGCCAAAATGCTCATAGACAATCATTTACAAAGAAACTCACATCATGAACTGCCTTCACTTGGAAATGTACTAAAATTTCCAAATAAAACACTTTTCACACCTTCTCACTTTTCACTACCCCCAAAGATTGCCTTTTCAAAGACAAGCCTAAACCTTGAGAGTTTTTTTCCAAAGCTTCTTGAATTGAGTGTAAAGAAGCTTAATATTAACCCCGAAGGATCTAAAAAGCCGAATCACTTGGGTTACAAGATGGTGTTTATTGTGTATTTAACATACAAGGTGTATAAATCAATATGTACAAAAGTTACAAAAGTTTGTATTTATGTCGAGCTGGATTCAATGACACGTGGCACTTTCAATTCATATCATTATTGCACCTACTACATGTCAGAGAAGTTGCAAAATGGCCACTGATTTAAACATGATAAGGTTTAGATATTAAAATGACCTCCCAAATGAGGTGTTAGTTGATGAGTTTTCAATCCTATAGTATATGTCATGCATATTTTAGTACATAATTTGTATTCTAAGAATAAAATACAAGCATATATATATATAGGCCCCACCAAACCTGTAAAAGGTAAACTACACTTTGCTTTGCTTCCATCTACTATCATCAATTCATCAAACTATGTACCTAAAAGATGCTAACATGATATTTGTGTTTCAATTCCTCATCCCCCTCCCTTGAAAAAATCAAGAGCCGTTGATATGAGTTTAGAAAAAATCTCCCATCCCTAAATGTTGTTGATCTTCTGAAAAAATAAAAGTTATTGGTGCATGTGGAACAAAAGATCTTGGGTGTCCAAACTTGGATACAAAATATAGATATAACATAAAAATTTAAATGCAAATATGAGATACATACATATTCACAAGGATACGGATATAGTTTTAGACTATGAAATATAGAACATGAATATGGATACACTCACAAAAAAGATTGCAAAATATGGATATGGATTACATACATATTTACAAGACAAAAATACATATTTATCCCATATGGTTTGCAAGTTCCACATGTTCCCCATGAATACAAATATAGGCAGTTGAGGAGGGTTTATGAATTCATTTCACACAAGGGATTTGCTCAAAAAATTTACAACCAGTAGGAAAATTATGTGTAAATACCTTTCAGAAATTTTCTAAAAGCTTAACAACCAATGAGATAATGCCACACATATCCCTTTTGAAAATCATTTGTGGTTTTCTTTGAAATTGACAATGTCTCACTCTCTACTATCCACTCAAAAGATAAAACACACCTCACAATTTCACAAACTTCAGAGTATTCAAAAAGGTGCGTCAATCATGACAGACTTTGGCTATAAATAAAGAATACATATGTACAACATTTGTATAAGATGTTGAATTGCAAAATTGTCTCATACTCACACCAAGCTTGTGAATCCCCCCCCCTCCCCTTCATATCAAGACAAGGAGGATTGCCCTCCTTTTTGTCCCAATCTAGGGCAAATGTAAAAATTGTCCCCTATTTTGTGCCACATAAATTTTGTATTTCTTGACCATTCTTTGCTAATTTGGGTCCTCTCATTGCAAATATGAATTCAGAGTTTGCAAATTTTATCACCAGTGGCAAATAAAAAATTTCAATCTATAACAGGGTCAATGGATTGTCGGCCGGGATGAACTGACCCTTCGCTCGTCTTTGCAAAGTAAAATAAATAAAACCCTATTTTGTGCTTGATAAATGTATCTTGTATATATCTCCGAGGTCAATTTCGGGCCTCTGATTGCAAATATGAATTCAGAATTTGCAAATTTTATCATGCGTGTAAAAATATTAAAAAATTCAGGGGTTTCCCAGGGGGACGAGCGAGGGGTCAAGCTCACCCCGGCCCTCATGTCATACCATCACTTGAATGACATCCATTCCCAGAGGAATCTATAATACCAACATCCGGCTCGTTGAATCCAATTGGGGATCCCCCACCAGCAAAACAGTTCAGTTTTCAAAAGGACTATAAGCTAGTAAGTTACTGAATGGAACACTTTGCCAAAACCTCTCCTCCAATCCCCTGCAAGTGGCCCAGACCCAAGACGAACCGCCCTGAGGGGCACGGAGTTAGAGGAGTCAAGGGAGCGGAGGAACGAATCACGGGAATTACCAAACCGCCTCAAAAACACCAGAGGATATGGTAAAATAAACAAGCATGGGTCACTCATGAGCCCGGAAGGAGACACCTGGCACTGAAAATGCTGAAAAACGCAAATCCCCTGACACTCACCGGAGAGCCCACTCCAGTCCTGGTGAGTAGGCACTCAGAAGGCAGGCCCAGCCACTCGATGCCGTCGTTAGCCCGCGGCCGGCAGCGGCGCTCTACGGCGGGCCGCGACGTCCATCTGCCGCGCGCAGACGCGAGCCAGCGCCGTTGCGGACATCAGATCGAGACGGGCGGACAGCAGCGACGTCGAGCCACGACGTTCAAGTGCCGCAGGCAGACGCGATCCATCGCCGTTGGGGACGTCAGGTTGAGACGAGATGGGCGGACAGACAGGAACGACGGCGACGGGCGTTGAGCCTGGGAGAGCGCGGCGGGGCCGAATAGGGAAGGAGGAGCTTGAAGGGGAGTGAGCCAAGTGGTAAAGGGCGACGACGTACCAATGAGGAAACAGAAATTGGCCCAGTTGCAGCGACCTCTTTGCACGCGCGCCTGCCCGCCCGTCACCCGCAGACAGACTGCTCACGCTGCACCCATTCCGCCACTGACTCGAGCAGACTGCAGCAAACTCCTCGACAAGCCGCCATCGCCAGACTAAGCGTCATCCGTCCATCCTGCGCACAAGCTACTCCTTTCCTGCCAAACCACTTCTGCCATCGATTGTAAGTTGTTTCACATCATCATCCTCGTCTGCTTCTGCGGAGTTGCCTTTGTGTTGCTTCCCATTGTTGCGCTCGGTCGCCTCCTTTCTGTTGGTGGACAATGAGGTTTGCTGGGATCCGTTGCCTGGAGTGTGAGAGAGTTTGAGTGAGTGGAGGCGGCTCGATTTGGCATCAGTGTATTGCTCGTTGACGGCGGTGAGTACAGGAGGTTCCCTTATTTTCGCGATTGGTGGCTCCGTCAGGGTGCCGCAGTGGTCGTCGTTGTAGTCGTCGTACGTCGTTTTGGTTTTGAATGGAGGTTTGGAAGGAGTTAGAGCCCATTGCGAGCGAGTACAGGAGAAGTGGAGACGTTTTGCGAAATAGTGTAATGCGTGTTTCTTGAGGGGCACGGAAGGAGTGTGCTGAGGCGTAGGAGTTTCTGATTGCCGTGCGGTTGATTTAATTTGGTTCCTTGGTCTGGGAAATATAGGTCGAACAATGGCAGAGACTGGGAGCCCGGGGAGTCCCGAGAGTCCGCACTCGGATGAGTACGGGGGAAATCACGGCAGCGGGGACAGGGACAACTCCAACGTTCGTGAGCAGGACCGCTTTCTGCCAATTGCCAACATCAGCCGCATCATGAAGAAGGCGTTGCCTGCCAATGCCAAGATTGCCAAGGACGCCAAGGAGACTGTTCAGGAGTGCGTGTCGGAGTTCATCAGTTTCATCACCAGCGAGTATCCACTGGAATGTCCAGATTTGTTTCGCTTTTTCCTTCCTTCTTTTGGCTCGCGCATTGATGAGCCTTTGTTGTATTCGTGCGTCTTCATTGCGATTGACATGTTATTTTGTGCCTCCTTTCTTCCCAGCGTTGTTTCACAAACTGCAAGTTCTTTGGTCTTTTTTTCCTGCAAGTTGAGCCAGGTTTTCACAGTTTCTATGTTATGAATTCCTTTCCTATCGCTGCTGTCATGGTGTCTTTGCGTTCGTTGTGGCGCCATTTTTTGTGCCGAGGAATGGTTTGTGAAGGATGAGATTGTTGGCCACTTTCACCCGAGCTGTGTCCTGTAATTAGGCCTTTTGGTGTGCTGGTGGATTTCTTTCGGTTCGCATTTGAAGTCTAGTGCAGTCTGTTTTCTGTGTGGATTGGACACTTTTCTTGGTGAGGAAATGAAATGTTTGCCGCCATGCACTATCGAGGTGGACCGCGGAGAGTTTTTTCTGTCTCGAGTTTCGCCGTCACATCCATTGCTTTCTGTTGCTTTCATGAGGTGGAGCGCTTGTTCATTGCTAAGCTTTTTAGTAGGTTTTCGCCGTGCTTTGACCTTGGTGTATATGCGAGAGTTTTCGTTGGAAACCACTGCAGGACCCCTCATTTTTTGGTTTGTGGGGAGAAGCATGTTTGCTTTGTGATGTATCGATGATCGTTCATCCGTAGGATGTGGATGTGCACTCTCTTCTCCTAGCACATCTAGTTCTACTCCTTAACCAAGTGCAGAGCCAGCGACAAGTGCCAGCGCGAAAAGCGCAAAACCATCAACGGAGACGATTTGCTGTGGGCCATGAGCACGTTAGGGTTCGAAGACTACGTGGAGCCTTTGAAAGTTTACCTGCTCAAGTACAGAGAGGTATGGTGACCATCATGTCGTGTCACTCGTTCCTGACAGTTCGATTGAAGCGAGGATTTTGGTTCTTGGAGCTGGATAGTGCTGACCAGGTGTGTTTTTGTGGGGGATACCTCTGGTGGTGCCTCCAACCGTGTGCCTGTGTGCATTACTCTCTCCAACTCCAGGCACATAGTTGGTGGTGCCACTAGGGGTATCGCCCAACAAACAAACTTGATGCTGACACGCACCAGCAGGAGGGATTAGGCTGATATTGTATGCTCAAATTTTAAGCGAGTCTTAGGAGTTTGTGGATGTATGTATCGTGGCAGCTAGACGGCTTTCATGACTTCGACGACTAGGTCGGGGAGTGTTGGATGTGTGGAACCTGCTGTGGCTGCGCCAGGAGTCGCAGCCTAGCGGTGTTCGGTCAATGGTGCTGTTTTCGCCTGTATCGCGTTGTGGTGATTGTCATCTCACGGAAACCTGGACTGATTCATGTTTGGCTGACCTGTGGCATTGGATCGGTTCGGTTGTCTTCTTCCAGACGGAGGTGCGTACCACGTCAACCCATGTGAAACTGATAGTGTTTGATGTAGCGAGGTTTCATGTTTCAGTGAGTATGGGAGCTGTGCTTAGGTGACTTCGTGGTGGGGTGGGGAAATCGGTTTCAGTTGTTAGATATTTTATGCTGCTGTAAGGTCGAATTGGATAAAGATGTTTGGCACCGATATTGCTGGGCAGTGGGCGGTCATCCTGGAGGTTGATCGCCGGGGGATAGTATCTTGGGCGTTGTGAGGCTATTTGCGAGGATCAATAAATGTTAGTGCTGTGACATGGTCTGTGAGCTCGACTTGTACAAGAGGTGCTTTGGTTTATTGGTGTCGGTGTTGTTTGACATAGGGTGCCCTAACAAACAAAGCTGGAGAATCGTCCTCTGGCAAGAAAGAGGGTAGCGGCATGGTGTCTCCCGGAGTTCAGGTGATCTTTAGGCGCTGTTGATGTGTATTTCGATCTGTTGCCCCTGAGTCCGGGATTTGGATCTCGTCTCTTCTGGATTTCCTTGAGTCCCCTGTCGTCGCCATGTCCGTGTCTTGCTTCCGTTGTGTCTGTTAGGACCCCTCGATGTCGGCCTGAATCTGATGCTTAAACTTGTGGACTTGTTTTTCGCTTTTTCCGATTTTGGTCCAGCTCCGTGACATGTGACCTGCAGTTGATGACATTTTTTGTTGTTGATTTGTTTGTGTGGACGTGATCAGATGGCGCAGCAAGGCGCGTACAACCCGTACATGCAAGCTCAGGTTTGTGCCAGTGTTTAGTTCCTGGGTTTTCCGAACTTTGTGTCTTGCCTCAAGTCAGTCGTTTTTTTTCGTGGTTCGAGGATTGTTCCTGCATTTCTTCGTGTAGTCTAGATTCGAAGTATCGTGCATCCTTTGGTTGGCCGTCTTTGAAGTGATTCCAAGTAGCGCATGTATGGAGCTCGTGCGAAGCGATTTTTTCTTTTCTCTTTTTGATGTCTTTCGTTGGTGTTGAGGTGTAGAATATGGATAGCGGTATTAAGAGCCGCGAAGGCATTGTAGACCTTGCGATCATTGTTGATTTTGGATGGTTGTGCATTTTGTGTGACTAATCTTTGGTTTTACGTGAGTCCTAACGGCTGTGTTGTTTGTTGTAGATGATGAATCCTGGCAACTATCAGGTGCAACATTATTAGTATCGCGAAGTTCTGTTTCTGTACCTGCAGAAGAGCAAGGTCCGTTTTTGTGACTATGCTGTGTGCCTTCGTTTTGGGACCATGAACGCGTGGATTACTTGCTGGTTGTGCCTGAGGTGGATGTTGATGTTCGTTGTATTACTCTTAATAACAGTGATTTCGCATCGGTTTCGATCCTGTTTGAAGTGAAACATTGACATTAATGATGTGACTGGTTGATTTTCCAGATGCAGCAGCAGATGGGAGCTGCGGGGCAAAAACTGTAAATCTGTGTAGAAGCATTCCATCTGTAGGCGTAGATGTGGGTGGGAAAGTTTTGCTGAAATCCATTTTAGCGTCCCTTTAGCGGAGGATTTGCTATTAAAGGGACAGTGAGTTTGTTGTGTCGAGTAAGTAGGCTGAATGAAAGGATGAAGCAGGTGATGGATAGTTTGTTGTGATGTGCTTGCCACGATGATCGCGTCTTGTTCGAGGGTGCCCTGTGGGGAAATCGTCTGGAGTGCTTTATTTTGAGCTTAAGTCATCCACAGCATTAGTCAGACGATTAGTATTTCCTGGTCGGCAGCCTTGAAGGACGTTGCCGACCCAGCGCGGGAATTGGACTGTACAATCTCTTGAACAGAAGAAATTAAGCTTGTAATTTCGAGGAGATCTGTATTAACGGTTGCCTACACGATAATTTGGTCTTCGTGAAACTTGTTGGACTTGGTTGGGGGGGCGAGAGGAGCAGTGGGATATGTTCTGTCTGGGTTCTGGCTTTGTAGACATGGTGATGGTTGTTGAAAGATGTTTGTGACCTGCAGAGTTACGTTGGGTTTGGGCGGTTGCAGCGGAATATGGTTTGCATTGACAGGAGGTTCCTTCAAAATTTTTGCTCAAGTGCCGCCTGTAGTGTTACTGTTTGCGGGTAGTCTGTTTCGTCCTTGGCTTTGGATATAGTGTGATTTAGTTAAGTAATTGCATGTGACTTGTAGATGTGGTGAAGATGGGGGGTGATCGCTTGGCTTTTGCTGCAGTCTGTCCAGGTTACATCCATCTGTATCGATTTCTCTTGTGAGGTTTGTGGGATCAGAATCTCGAAGCCATGCAGGAGGCCCGTCTGTTGGACTTGCTTTTTCCGGTTTAAGGCACATGGAACGTCGAGCGAATAGGGGCCACTTCTTCGCCTTCGTGGAGTTCCTATCGGGGTGATGGAGTTTGACGACGACACGATCAGAGAGTGGCTTCGCATCTCGTGGCTTGGTTGTTGGCGAGCAGTTGCCACAGAGTCATGTAGATTGTGTCGAAACTTTGCTTCAATGTATGCATACATGTACCTTCTAGTATTTTTTAGTCTATGATACCAAATTATGGCAGTAGTTGATACTAGTCGTCATCGATGACCGTGTAACTGGGTGACAAACTGGTGACAAACAAGCTTTGGAACTCTCCGAGGACACCATAATAAATCCGTGGAACTGAATTAGTTTCTATTGGCGATTACCTCCTCGGAGACATAGTGACTAACGTAGGTGACGTTGGTGTGGATGGCCTCGAATTTATCATGCCAATCACGTGCAGTGTGGATTTTGTGTTTTCTGGATTCTAAAATGTGTTTTCTGGATTTTGTGACCATCGAATTCTAGGACTGAATAACCCTTGAAGACCCAGGGAACCACAACTGGTTTTCGCAGTCTGAAAAAAAACAAAAAAACTCTATCTGAGAGGAATTGGAAGCGTGTTAAGGAAATGGAGGCTACTAATTCATTTGATAGAATCAGGTCTGGAAAATACAATTGCATGCAACAAATGTTTGTGTTTACACATGGGGATGTTTGTATAATACATGGAGATATATGGAAAGAATTGCAAAAGATGCATCTCTTCTACATTGGCATTTCTAAGGGGGGAGGGATGCAAATTCAAAGATGGCACAAATGGATGGATCCTTCTTTCATCCACAAGTGAAAGAAATACAATCTATAATATTGTATAAGTGAATCTTCTTTCCACTATTGGTATAGAAATGTTTTCAATTATTTCATGTATTATGGTCAACAATATTCTTTTTCCATGTTGTATTGTAGATACTAGCTTCAACTACCCTTATGTAAGTGTTCATTAGTCATAAAAAAATCACAATTGAATTTGTGAGTAAATTTTTAGAAGATTATATATGTTTCCACTCAAAATGTACTCACAAATTTGTGAGTGTTTCTCATATCAAACATGTCTTTCATAGATTAAATTTATATTTTTTAGTATTGATTGCTTCATATGAATCATAAAGCAATGTGTACCAAATCCAAAGGTCCTTGAAGTAAACTTTTAAAAGGTTGCTTTTATTGTAGGCTTGAATTTGCACAGTTTTCATATGTTGATGTCACCAATGTTGTATACACTAAATAGAAACTTTAAATTTTCGCAATGCCAACAATTAATTCTCCTAAATTTTTTTACACCCATTTTTTATCAGTCGTTCTCCAATTTGGTAAAATTACTTTCCTCAATTTAGCTCTTCTATACTAATAATAAACCCATATTTGCTAAAGATTTTGTCC
The DNA here is from genome assembly GCA_951230915.1 of Antitrichia curtipendula. Taxonomy (NCBI): domain Eukaryota; kingdom Viridiplantae; phylum Streptophyta; class Bryopsida; order Hypnales; family Leucodontaceae; genus Antitrichia; species Antitrichia curtipendula. The sequence continues at coordinate 25,551,323 of OX579638.1, read as the reverse complement.
ACATTCTTGCCTTGACCAAAAGAACTCAAAGATTTGAAAGAGTTAATTTAATGATTGCATTAACTTAGTACTTCATGTTTTGGGATTTTTTTCTATGTTGAAATAGGCTTAGCATAAATTCAATAGCTTGAAGAGAGCTTGCCTTTTGCTCTCTTCAACTGCCATCCACGGAATTTAGTTTTTTTTTAAACAATATAGAATTCAGCGTGTGAATTCCAATTCTAACCAATTTCAAGGGAATTAAGCTGTCATTTCTTTTCTATGGGTAGTCTGTTCCTATCTAAGACAAGCTTACATTAACTTACTCATTCTACCATTCATGTAATGGAAACATGTGAGGTAGTTGTCTTATTAGCCCATGCACTAAGCTAATTTATTGCCTATATTAGATGCATTGAAACATGAGTATGAGGTTAATGACCCTCATTATTCAACTGAGTTGCTTTCTTTCTTCCACTATGACAAATTTTGACGCATGACCTTATAGCTATTGATGGGTGCGGAATATTCTACACCATTCTGTGGGGGGAGGGTGTCAACTACCAACCCAAATGCAGGATACCAGTTGACATTTTTGGGTAACCCAAAAAAAAACACTGCAAATCCGTGATTATAGTGAGCGCCAAACAATCTAAAAATGTTTTTTATTTTCATATTTGTAGAACACCACTCTGCTCTAAATCCACATCATTCTGAGAAAAAATAAGTTAAACATGCCGCTATTACCAATCAGATTTGCTATCTAGTTAAATTACCTTGGAGAAGTTATTTTGTCAACTCATATATTTTTCAGAGATTGAGAAGTTTGACAGAAGCCATTTCCAAGTAGAATTGAGACATTCCGATGAGAAATAATTTTTTTGTGATTATTTAAGAATTGTTGGTACAAAATTGGTAAATGAATTGGTTCAACTTGACTCTGTCTGTATTGTGTTGAGCAAATGCATTTTATTCCTGTAATGAGTCTGGTTGATTTCAGTGAGTATTTATGGAGTTGGAAACTGCAATAGTGATTAAAATTGTCAACTTTAACTGGAGTGTTGCAATGTGTAATTTAAATCCTTTTGCGTATGATGTGGGAGATATAATTGCAGACTAACATACTATCTAAGGTAATATGCTTATAAAACAACCATTTAAGGGTTGGTCCGCCTTTTTCACAAGCTTCCATAGACAGAAATATTTTTAGATCATTTTTAGAGAAAGAAAAATAGATGCGGAACCTGACACGAGTGGTTTTGTATTTTTCCAAGCATTTTTGAATTAATTACAAATTTTCAAAGATTCAAGGCATAGGCACCTATTTGTGACCATAGGGCTTCCAAAATCAGTCCACTTGCAACTTGTAAAGAGATGTGCGGAAATCTAAGATAATGATTGGCTCTTGCAATAGAAAAACAATTTTCCTCAATGCATTTAATTGCTAAACTGGTCCATTTAAGGATCACCCCCTCTCCATTTCCCACCTAAAAATAGGGGTGGTTTGGAGAAGATGGGTGCTTTTAGAGCACACTACCTTAATTGAACTGACTCGGGGATGAGTAAAGCATTCGTAGAGCCAACAATCCATTTGACATTACAATTCATAGTTAACAACAGACATGGAATGTGTTATATGGTGTTTTGTGACATTGTTCTTTACATCCATTACCGATGTTCACACAGAACAAAGCACAACAAATATGTACTAAGGATATATTCCCACTTGGTGTTAGAGGTTTTGCGTGGAATTTGAATCTGGTCCAAAAGTAGGGTATAAATTCATTCCTAAGAGCAAGCTCAATGGGAACACTGAAAAACTTACTGTATCGAACTTATGAAGCGCAGGTAGGCGGACCTCATTCCGTTCCTGCAACTTTTAGCAAAAAATGTCCCCAATGCACTGCCGGCAAGACAAACTTCAAATGGACTTTCCGCAATAAAAAAAGAAGAAGAAGAAAAGATTCTACGTTAAAAAAAGACATTTCATGCAAAAGAGGAGCCCCAATCAATTGGCACACGTTACAAGGCTTGAAAAGGGGAGACTTTTGTTATTGTGTGCCAATTTCCGTGCTCTTCAAATTGACCCAAAATGCCGAGAAGGGGCTCTCATGTAAAGAGCCCTGGCAAATGCCGTTGGCTACAACGGCTGCATTGGGGAGCGGGTTTTGCCAAAACCACGTTAAAGGCCCCGTTGGCCCCGTTCCCAGGCTTCTTCCAGTAGCCCATTGGAGCTGCTCTAAGACCCTCACTAACAACAACTTTAACACCAAGTACAAACATACCCTAATTATCTTTGTTTGCACAAGGTAGCCTGCTCTTAAAGCAAACATTTAAGATTTGATTGCCTTTTGGAGGAAGCTAAACTCCTTGTAACAATTTTCAGTAAATTTCTATAGGGAGAAAAAATGGAATTGACATCTAATCCAATGTCTTCAACAAGCTCAATTTCAAGAACCCAGAGAGGGTGATTTGAGCAATCATCGAATGTTTGGTGCTTGAATGTTGGAGAACCATCACCATTTGCTATGCTCTTCTCCATATTTCAATGTAAGGTAGGTGTCTTTAAAAGCGACTTGGCTCTAAAAGCGACCTCTAACACAAAGGTACATTTTACTTTCTTCAATGTAACAACATTCTACATTTTGGGAGGGGGTCGCTTTTTAGAATCTACTGCGTTTCAACTTCAAAATATGAAACTAATTCCACAAAGGTCCAAAAAATATGAAAGGACATGGATTAGATGCCAATTCCATTTTTCTTTCTAGTAAAATTTTCTGAAAATTGTTTTAAGGAGTTTAGCTTCCCTGAAAATGCAATCAGCTCTTAAAGGGTCGCTTTAATTGCCTCCTACCTTATAAGTTACTAATAGCAAAGTATATCTTGCATACATTAGTTGTAGAGCTCTCCTATTATCTTTGAATATAACTGCGTGTGCATGTCCGTGTCCCTTTCCATTACTCTTTGATGTATGTGACCAAATACAAATTCAATTGTTCTCTCGTCAACATTGGTTATATTGCACACCTTAATATTAATACCCAAAAGATGTATGCATAATTATTTATAACATGCATTATTTTCTAGGTTTTGGCTGTTGCGATAAATAATTTATTTTTTATCAATCCATTCAATGACTATAGAAGGTCCATTTGAAGATCACCTCACGTTCATTTTGGGTGAGTCTATATGGGTAGTTCCAATTGCCTGCTCGCTTTCAGAGCCTCCTACCTTATGTGCAGTTGGAAAATGCACATGTATGTACAATGGAATAGGGGTATTAACCCCTAAAGTCCCAAGGCCATTTTTCCATCAAAAACCACTCAAAACTGCCATTTCTAGAGCAAAGAGCAAAAAACAAAATTTAATGTTTTCTTTTTGTGTATATTTAACCATAGGATCTTGTACTATACTAGTGTAAGAATGTGTGGAAGAAATTTCAGAAATTTTGACCGTGTAGATTGCAAGATATTTGCATTTAAAGTGAAGGAATCTAGTTTTTTTGCACCTTGCTCAACTATATTTTTTGGCTTTGAACCTTTTTAACTTAAAATATTTGCTCTAATGATTTTGAATTTCTAATTTTATATGATGAAGAATTGAGTTGAGAATCTAGAAAAAAAACACTTTAAAGTAACACTTTGTTTTCATTCATTAAAAAATTGTTAAGTAGAAATAGATTGAAGAAAAAATTAAATCATTAATAGCTCTAAGATAGAATTGAAATATACTAATCTCAACGATGAGATTATTCTAGCAAGAAATCTTGACCTTGTGAAACTTAATTTTTTTTTAAATTGTTAAAATTGAGTTCAGAAATGAATCCTACAAGTTATTTTTGCAAAAAGATGCTCTAATTGCCCGAAAAATAAGATTGACCGTAACTTTTGCATAACAAGTCCAAATGGAATGAATCAAAGCTTCCCATGTAAATAAAAAATAAAATCTATATGAAACAATTTTCTTAAAATTTAAATTTAAAGTTTTTTTGAGGATTTTTTTCTGCTTGCCGAACTAAAATTTGGGATTTTTGTGCCATAACTTTTGCTCCCAGGCACCAATTGAAATAAGAATTACATTTTCGGAAAGCTAATGTGATTCTCTATCTTCAAAAAAAAATTCAGAAAATCACAAAAATTATTGAGACCATAGGAGCTTGCCTGAAATCCATTTTGTCCCCCGAGGGGACAACAGGACTTTAGGGGTTAACCTGCTCTTACTACCAACATTTGATAACAGATTGAGTAAAATGAATCTCCAAATTACAGCACATAAAAATTCCATCTATAGTATTAAGTTAACAACGCCTTAAATCCTCCAAATAAGGGTTTTAACTTCTTCTTTTTTATATTAAAATTATAATAAAGGGGTCTTATTGGAAGTCAAAAAAAGAATCCTTGATTCAGTCAAAACGCATCTTTTGCTCATTGTTTGAATGAGTTGTGGATTTCCAAGGTACTAAAAATAGATGTATACAACGTCAACCCTAGATGGAGGTTGTACATTTTAGGCAAGTACTTGTGGGGGGTGATTTTAGAAACATGCCATCATAATTTGGTGCAGTCACCTTGTTATTGCATCATCTAGATTCAGGAAGTCTCATCAGAGGCAATGCATAACTGGTTGTTGAGTTTTCAACACTCACGTGGCACCGTTTCATTGGCAACCCATCACCATTGCCATAACAAGTTGCAACTCATAACCTTCTCTCCTTTCAACTTGCTTCCTACACCCTTGGATCATGAAGATCAAAGGTTGTGATTGGAAAATGTACAACCGGTTATGTACGATAACCTACTCGCCGCTAGCGCGGCTCATCGGTTATCTAATACATAACCTTGTTATTACCAAGACTGGATAACTTGCTTTTCAAAAAAAAAAAAAAAAAGACTAGAATAACTTGCACAGTGATAGACAAGGAATTGCAAGTTATTCTAGTCTATCACTGTGAGAAAGTTTTGATTTTTGGACTTTCATTTTTTGAACAGGATTGAGTATGAGGGCATATCATAAAGCCCTTCTAAATCAAATAATTTTCTCACTGGGTTTGTTAAGCAATTCAACCGTTGAGAGCACCATCGCCTCAAATATGGCCTTCCATAATTGAAAGATGCCATGTTCGACTATTGTAATCTTTTCAACGGTACAATCAAAAACATTTGTTCATTTCCCTGTAGCTTCGGGCCTGTCTCCACTACCTATTTCTACAGTCAATTTTTGTGGACCTCAATTTGGATGACAATTTGATTGAAATGAGTTCAAAAGGGTTTGAATTTTGGTAAACATGAGTTGGGCGCTCAAGGGTTAATGCCCAATTGCCTCTTCCCAAATGGGCAATTTCAAGCCTATAGAGAAAAAGAAGAAGGATAAATGAGTTTTAAAAGGCCAAACTATAATCATGGCCCTAGCTACTGCTACCAAAATATTTTCAAAAACTCATCTCATCTATTGCATAAAGCTAGTACGTACAAAAATTGCATATTCAAAATTGATCTCATTTAATTCAAGCCCCCCAAAATGAAAGGAGCCAAGAAACTCAAAACCTTCTTGAAAGAAAGGTCGCATAATTGTTGGTCTGAAAACCAAAAAACACACACATTAGTATTACAATCTTGTAACTTGGCAATTAGGGAAGCTTCTAGTGTTGATGGCGGAAGGTGTGTTGAACCAAACTCATTGACATACTTTACCAACATGGAAATTGCATGATCTACTAAGGTAGAACAATCCACTACTGTCAGCCACCCAATTCCAACATCTATTGGACGCTCCCATTTGTGTCAGTCGACCACTCATTACCACAATCCTAGCAACCTTTAAGCATCATGACAATCCACTTGGGGAGGGGACACGTCAACGTGTGTTTTTGCATGGGTCTACCCACACTTTACCAAATTCAATTCCAACAAACTTTGAAAATCACAAAAAAACTCATTTCTTGTCAGAATAGCTTGATTCTACTTGCAAATGACTTCTCTCAAATTTCTTCAATATCTGAAATTGACAAATAGCTTGTCCAAGCCTAGCGACTGAATGAAAGAATCATCAAAAAATTATACCAAGCCAGCAATTCAAACCAATGGCAGTTTTGTCTCTGCATGTTGGATGGCAATTCAATTCTTCGTTGAGGCTGTGATGTGTTTTTGAGTTTTTGGTTTTCTTTTGTTTGTTTAGCTGTAATTAATTAGGATGCAATCAATCTCACGGTGAGGTTGGGTAGTTAATTTTGCATGTGCAATGGCGTGAGATTGGGTTTCTGAACTATAGGAGGAGGCTGTAAAATGGCTCAGGCTTTAAGAACCACCCCTACAAAAGGCTCTAAAACAGTGCACATGGGTGTTGAAATGGAATTAACTTTTTGCGATGAGGAACTGCCATCCCATGTGAATGATTTTAGGCTATGGAACAAGTGAGATGGTTCACTATCATGATTGATTTTACTCACAGTAAGAACCTAAATCTGGTAAGGTCTGCAAAATGGCTTTGAAATGTCTAGAAATTGCAAAAAACCCATCTGTAGCTGAACTCTCTTTTACTAAAATGCCTCTCAGTGACTCATAACTTCTTGGATTGCTCTGAAATTTTAACCACACAAACTAGACTAGTATGCGCAACTTCTCCAAAAACTTTTATTGGAAACGGACATTGTAGGAAGAAGTAACAACCTGCCAAAGTTCAGTGTAAATAAAAAATGTCGGGATTTTAAAGTTTGAATTGCTCCCAAACATTCAAGACAACTTCAATTGACATGAAATTTTTTCCACAACAACAACACTTCAAGGCAAACATAATAGAACAAATTTTATTTAAAAAAACTTTGGATGAAGGAGATACAAGCCCCCGAAGTTGCAGTCATGAAATGCAATTTGAAGGAGTCAAATGGAAACTGCGAACTTAGATTGGCTTCCAAAAAATCAGTAAATCTTGGATTCACCTGAAAATTTTACCACACAAACTAGAAGAAAGAGCGCAAATTCTCCAACAAATTTTATTGAATTTGAACATCGGATGCAGAAGTTACAGTACTTCAAATCAGAGGATGTAGTTTGCATGATTATTAAATCACTAGAGAATTTCTAAATTTCTGACTTGTGTTGGATGCTTTAAAAGCTTTGCATGAACGGTTTTACCCATCCTATTAATTGGTTTTTACAACCACTTGATCTTTTCCAGCATGTTGTCTTGTTCATTATTGCAGTATCTAGGAACAAGAATAGAGCCCTACTAACATTAGCCTTTAAAAATTTGCTGTAATTTCATTCTGACTCCAAAAATTCTGAAAAAATCAGCAGAGCGCCATCTTCAAATTCTCTTCCACTGAAAAAAAGGGCAAAAAAATTGAAGTCCTCCAAGATCTCCAGAAAAGCCTGATTTCCCTTAGATGGGCACTTTCTGGACCTTCTACCTTAGGGAGTGAAGGTTTAAGGATTTCTGATGTTGTTTCTTATGTGTAGTTTTTGGTTTTAGGAGTTTGGTGCATTATTGATTCTAGTTTGTTTAGGCGTGCTGTGTATGTGCATTAAGGTAAGAGGTCCTAAAATGGAGCAGGTTCTAAAACCAATCAGGCTCTAGAGGTACATTTTGCATTTTCCAATGTACAAGTAGTGTGCATTTGAGGAGGTGATCGGTTTTAGAGCCCACAAAAATGCACTTTTCTGCAACTTCAGAAATTCATAACTAATTCTACAAAGCTTCAAAAAATATGAAACAACTTGAGTTAGATGCCAATCTCTCTTGCCTTTCAAGGAAAAATTACTGAAAAATATTTTAAGAAGTTCTACCTCCCCAAAAGTCAGCTTCAGCTTTTAGATGAGCGGTTTATGGACCTCCTACCTTACATGTTTTTCAGTGTCTGTGGAGGGCTGCTAGTTCCCCCAGGGTTTCCAGACTCTGGAACTGCCTGGAAGTGCGCCACAGCAGCTGCATGACATGGCAGAGGGATTGCCGCGTCATATTAAAAAAATTCAAAAAAAAGAATTTTTTTTGTTCATATTTTTTTCTCATTTGAAGATTTTATTTTTTTCAATTTTTTTTCTAGACAGCAGTCGTTCTTTAACTGTCAGAGAAACAACGCCCAAAAGAGGCCCAAAACGGCCCTTCAGACCCCTTCAAAAAACATCTAATGTGACTTAATCCTTCACACAGTATGAGGTCTATTTGAGTTCAAAAACATCATTGCCTTTGAAGTGTTATAGATCTAACTGTCACTAAGTTATAGAGATCTCAACCATACAATTTTGTAGACTACGTGTTGTAGATGACATGAATCTAATTTGGAGTGATTTGGCCACGTAAATTGCAAAATTTTAATGTTTTAGTGTTGAAAAAGGATGCTGAAATTTTCCTTGCAACACATTTGGAGGTGAAATTCGATTTCTAAACATAGTCAATTGAACAAAATCTGAACTATAAAGTGATTCAAAATCAACATACAAACACATTGAAGAAAAAAAATTAATCATTGAATTGACTCATTTTGTCTGCAAAATGGCTTTCAAATGTCCAAAAAATAGCAAGACAAGTTGCAAGAAACACATCTAAGGCTGAACTTCCTTCTACTGAAATACTTCTCAGTCACTCATAACTTCTTGGATTGATATGAAATTTTAGTCACATAAACTAGACTAGTATGCGCAACTTTTCCAAAAAAAATGACTAGAAACTAATAGTGTATGAAGAAGAAATGAGACGCCGAAGCTCATTGTAAACCAAAAATGTCGGGATTTTGAACTACGAATTGCTTCCAAACATTCAAAACAACTTGGATTGACATGAAAATTTAACCGCAATATCTAAACTTCAAGGGGAACATAACCCAACAAATTTGATTTAAAATGAGCATTAGATGAAGGAGATACAAGCTCCCAAAGTTGCAGACATTCAAATGCAATTTGGTGAACTCAAATTGAACCTGTGAACTTTGATTGGCTTCCAAGAAATCAATACATCTTGGATTGATCTGAAAATTTTACCACTTAAAGTACAAGAGAGAGTGAAAATTTTCCAACAAGTTTTATTGAATTTGGACATTGGATGCAAAAGTCACAGCACTTTGAATTGGACTTGAATTCTACTGCAGGTCGTCGGATTTCAATCAAATTTTAAGTTGTCAAAAATTTAAATTTTTATCACCATGGATTAGTAAGTACGTAGCACACCATAAAATCATGGTCATCAAGGAACTGAACTGGCCGTTCCAGGATTTATTGAATTTGTAGTTGTCTGTCAATTGACTAGAAGGAACTTGCGATGGAGACTAGAGGGAACTTCCAACTTTTCAATTATGAACTGGATAGCTCAGTAATGGATATCATTCATGCACCGCCATTATTTTTGAACAATTGTTGAGGTTCTTCGATCCTTTCTGGTTGTATTTTCGTTGAATCATTAGCTTTCAAAAAGGATGTGGATGGTGAAAACGAAAAAAACTGTTCTGTTTCGTTTGTCCAGAGCTTTTTTTCTAAAAGCTTTTCGACCAATGGGAAAATGACACATGTATCCCTTCTATTATTCATGTGTGGTTCTCATGAAGAGCAGCAGTTTATTGCAATGTGTTCAAAAGAGACAAACACCAAACATTAACCTCATGATCAGTTTATTTTTTTTGTGCAATTAAGGCAAGCCATCCTAGGTGTGTTATAATTTAGTTATAGCCCAAGGATCGTTTTGAGCTATAGTGGAAAAGTGCATTGGTCAATCAAGAAGTTTTGGCTCAATGCGTTCAAAAGAGACAAACACCAAACATTAACCTCATGATCGGTTTATTTTTCTGTGCAATTAAGGCAAGCCATCCTAGTTGTGTTACAATTCAATTATGGCCCAAGGATCGCTTTGAACTGTAGTGGAGAAGTGCATTGGTCAATCAAGAAGTTTTGGCCAAGATATGGTTATTTGATAAGTGCAACCGGTGGGATGTTGGTGAAGTTGAAAAGACAATAAACTAATATTGTAAGAAGTCTTGATTGGTTATAGAGTAAACACCAAGTAGAGAAGTCTTCGAGATAACTTCACAAATTAAAGTCTACTCAACAACTTCACCGAGAGGTGAATTTTGCAATGTCAAAGAAGAAGAGGCAAAGATCCAATTGATGCTATTTGAAATAAAGGAAGCCTTCAATCCCACAAATAAGATTTGCCACCATGAAAAGACAATAAATGAAGTGGGAGCTCTTTTGAGGCCAAGAAAGTAGACAACTTCACAAAGAGGAGTATTTTGCAATCTGAAAGAAGAGGCAAAGAGCCATCAAATGCTATTTGAAATAAAAGAAGCCTTCAATTCCACCACTGAGATATGCCACAATGAAAAGATAATATATGAAGTTGGAGTTCTCCCGAGGACTATTTTTTTGCCTAGGATTGAGGCCACCCCCCAAAATTGGCCTCCTGAAAATTTCCCTTACAAAAGTGTTGCTACATAGGCACCCATGTCGTTTTTTCATCCATACTTGAAGTTTTCCACCCAACAAATCTTGGCCATAGTATAAACCCAATTTGGTGAAGAACAAAATTTCCTCCAATTATATTGCTCCATTTATGTACAATTCTTGACCTACGCACTTCTCTACCATAGTATAAAATGGCCCTAATTGTGCCATGCACTCTAAACACATATAAGGGAGGAGGTCCATAAGGTGTCCATTTAAGAGCTAAAAACTAATTGGGGGGGGGGGGGGGTCAATTCAAATTTAAAATTGAATTGAAACAACATTGAAACAATAGAAAAATAATACCTAGTACTATGTTTCAATGCCATATTGAGACAATAATCATTAAAACAATTTAAAAAAACAATACTTGAACAACACCTTCTTGTATCAAATATAAAATAATTGTTTATTGTTGTTGAATTGATACAATCACCTTTGAAATTTTTTTAAAACAATACTAAATCAATACCTTCTTGTATCAATTATAAAGCAATTGTTCACTATTGTTGAATTGATGCAATGACCATTGAAACAATGGGAAACAATGCAAAAAACAATATTTTATTGTCTTTAATATAAAAAAAACAATTGTTAATTGTTGTTGAATTGAAACAATTCCTTACTAATAGAGGAACAATGACTCATTGTTGCGACCTTTTGTGTCAATTCTCTAACAATTTTAAATTACAAAGATGCATTTTAATTAGTAAATATTAGTAAAATGAAGCAAACACAACTTCTGTAGACGGAGCTGTGGGGTTTATCAAGCACCATTCAAATGTCACACCATGTTGTCCAATAAAACTTTTTTTAGAGTGATGGTGGTTATCAAACACCATTCAAAGATTATATTCCGCATAGAGAATTTTGTTTCTTATGTGGCAAATCCTCCTCCGTTGGTAAGTCCCCTGCTGCTGCAGTACTAGTGTATCACTTGCAGGGTCGCCTGTTTGGTGGAGTTAATTTTTCTCCCCTCGGACTGCCTGTAAGGTAGGAGGCTGTCAAAGCAAACCCTTTAACCCCAAAAGGACCTTGAGGACATAATTTGTCCTCGATGTTTTTTCAAAGTGATTTTAAAGGAAGATTCGGACTAAATTTGGAAAATTGGAAAACTACAGGGTTGAGGAGCTTGAAACTGTGAATCTAGTTGTACTACTGAAGTGGCTAGCTAACGTGTATTTCAGTTTAAAACAATTAATTTGGCTCAGAGGGTGCCCTGATGGGGAGGGGTCGTACTGTGCCACCTAGGATCTTTGTGCCCGGGTCGAGAGTGGCGCGACCCGGAGAAAGACCGTTGGAGGACAAGGTCCGTCCTTCATGACATCCGCTTCCCGCCAAGGGTTTACTGTATTCTATTGTGCTTCAGGAGGCTGCGCCTCGTTGCAAAACCCCAAGAACAATATTCTACTCGCGATTGTAGGACAAAGGTTTTAGATCGTTGCCACATTGCAAGCAATCGTTGTAAGAAGCCTGCTGATCAACGCAAGGACATCTCCAAGGTAGTAGTGGGAATTTGGGGGGAAGGATTTAGTCCTGCCGATTCTACTTCAGATTGCGAGGACAAGGTTTGGGGTTGCGCCACTTTCCACAAGTCGCTGTTTGCAGGCTCTTCATTATCAAAAGGACAACTCGAAATTGGTAGTGGCGAAGGGCGGATTGCTGCTGGCGATGGCGATGGGTTCCAAAGAGAGGTGGTGATTTCAAACTGGGCACAATCAATGGCCGGGAGGTGATCGCCTAATGCTAATGATACAAGGTAGTGTTGCCCCCTCTCGCAAGCACATTCACTTACGAAGCCACCATTTGCACCCACTCCTTGCAATCATTGCTTTAGGGTAGTACAGAGGCGTGATTGCTGCGACCATCGCCATGGCCAATTTATATGTTGCCGGAACTTGCAATTTCCCACATTCGCGAATTGGCCAAGCTCGCCTAATTGAGAATTGGCTTCTGGACATTTCAACGACTGAGGATCAGAGGAAGAGGATCCTTTGGTGCCTCAACGACCGCCACTTGCTGTCATTGCCCAGGGCCCCGAAGATACACCAGCTGCCCGAGGTGTTGGAGCCGAGGAATTGGCGGATCTTGTTTTATAGCAACCTTGCTTTTATTTTGGGGTGGAGGAAGAAGCGAGATTTCCCAGACGAAATCTTTGAAGTTGTCAGATCGCTTTGGCTTGACAAGCATGAACAACCAATTGTCCGTGAAGGAAGCAGCCCGCCGTGTACCGCAGGAAAGGCTGCTCGTCTGCTCTCCGGCATGCAAACGCCGACTGAAACGAAGGGAGAGGGAGTTGCGGGGCAAAGCCAAAGAATTGGCAGACAATGTGGAGGGAGCAAAGGAGGCAATCTTCATCGACTTTCAGCCACGGGCGAGCCTCCCACGCTGGGAGACTGCGGTCGAGGCCTTGCCGAGGGCCCCAACCACAAATCGGAGGAGGACCAGCCTCTTCGCAATTGGGCAATCGCCGACACATTCCAGTGCACTCGACACCCTAAGCCTGCAGACAGCTGCGATTCAACCGGATGTTCCGATCGTGCTAGTCGACGCAGAAAGAGGGAGTGGTGCCGCAAACAATCCGAGGACAATTACAAAGAGGCATGCAAGGCGGCAAGGACAAATTTCCAATGCGGTTCTAAGTGATCCGGAGGAGTTGGGGGGGGAGCTTGGTGCCAGTAATAAACCCCCGACAAGATAGAAGGCACGGGGGTGATGGGAGGGGAGGGCAACATGCCACTGTGAAGGGGGTGAAGCAGAGGGGGACAAAGCAAGGGAGAGAACTTGGGGAAGGATTGTTGGGGAATTCTAATTCGGGTGGGGGGGCCAAGCGAGGAGGGAAGGGCTCCTGCTATAGGGGGAAGGATTCTCGTGGAGGTGGGAAACGTTGTAGACAGGGAGCTGAGATTGACAAACACTTGGGTGAGAGGGGTCTACATTCACAAGACATAGTGACACCAATTGGTTGGTTCCCTAGAGAGATTGAGGTAGATCCGCTTCAAACTCCTCGACAAGTTAGGGACGTCTCTCGGAACTGGATCTTTCGTATGCAGGACCAACGTCATGGAGTGGCACGGTTGCTTCCTGGAGAGACAATGAGAGCAAACCCTGATTTGGGATTTGACCTTGAGACGGACGGTGGCACAAATACGCTCGTTGATTGCAAAGAGACACATGGGTCTGACTGCGAGAGTGTTGAAAGGCTTCGTCGGATTTGTGAAGGCAAGCGTGTGGTTGGTGATGTAGGAGAAGGATACAATGCGACAGAAGATGGAGACAGTCTCAATTGGTACAGCTTCTGCGGCGAATGGGGGGGGGAGTGTGGGCACATTAGAGGCATCCATAATGACCTTCTATTAGCGGCTCCACCGATAGTCACTCATGTGTGGGTTGGACGCCCACACCTTGGGTTGAGCCCTAGTGTGCTCGGCGAAAATTTTCTGCTTGGCGAGGTTACTAGAGAATTCGAGCATGCCATTACGGGAGTGCAGATGTATAAGGTGGATTTTGAGGGGGTACTGGGTACTCATGCCATCGCAAGAGATGACTGCTCACCTGCTGCTGAAGGAAACGTCGTGGAGGCATCTGTACAACCAAGTAATGGACCCATTTTAGACACGGTGTTGCAAACTCAAGATTCCACCTTCACGTTGAACCTGCCAAGTTACATGGGAGCTGCAGGAGAGGACAGTGATAGCGTTTCCAGCGATCCTGACTGGGAGGCGGGCTTCCTCGACTGGCAAGGGAATTCAGATTCAGGTAATAGTGATTGGGTGATTAGTGACTCCGATAGCGAACCAAAAGTTGTAGAGGACGCTACCCTTTTGGATCCTGATATTGATTTTGAGTCTTAAGACTTCGAACATCGCTATGCACCCCAGCATTGGGAGGACCTAAACACAACCTTTCTGCCGAATAGATTTGAGTTCATGGGACCAAGTCCAGGTCCATTCAGACGTCAGAGTCGCCGTCCTTTAGCGGTGCACGAGTTTTTTGATCCATACTGGCCGATCGAGACATTGAATAAGATTTGTGATCAAACGAACAAGTACGCAGTACAGCCTAGCTCTCGTAACCCACTTCAATCCAATGGTGGGTTGAAGTGGTCCGATGTCTCAATCGGAGAAATCCGTTGTTGGTTGGGGATTTGCATTAGGATGGGACTGAAAAAAATTCCTAATCATTGCTTGTATTGGGACCGCCGAAGTTTCTTTGGGTGCCCACTCATCAAAGGTGCCATGCGCCAGGCTCGCTTTGAACAAATCTACAGTAACATTCACCTTGTGGATAATTCCCAACTCGTGACAGACAAAAAACATTCTGACTATGACAAAATAGCGAAGGTGCGCTGGTTACTTGAGGGCTTCGTGGAAGCTTGTAAGGCTCAGTACAATCCGGAGCGTCATGTCTGCATTGATGAAGTTATGATACCGTATCGGGGTAGACGTTGCAATATTAAACAATATATGAGAAATAAACCGGTCAAGTATGGTATAAAAGTTTGGTGTTGTGCAAACAGTCAATCTAGGTACGTATATGACTTGCAAGTTTACACTGGGCGCAAAGGGTTGAAGTCCGAGAAGGATTTAGGTAGAAAAGTTGTGAAGGCACTTGTGTCTGACTTGAAAGGCCTCGGACATGTTGTGGTTACCGATCGGTTTTTCACCTCGCCGCAATTGTTTGATGAGCTCTTGGCGGATGGGTTCTTGGCTACGGGCATGGTAATGCCAAACAGGTGTGGTATGCCACCCAACTTGTCAGCGTATGCCCACGTTCATGGTGAACGTGGAGGACTCATAGTGCAAATGCATCGATCGAGGCGTATGTCCGCGGTGGTATGGTTTGATGCTATTCCTATATGCTTGTTGAGCACGTTAGTGGATCCAATTAGAGAGGGTTCGCAATGTTCCAGATGGACTAGAAGTGAAGGTCGCAAACAATATCACACCTCTCCCATTCTCATTGAATATCAGAAAATGATGCGAGGCGTCGATGTGGTGGACCAGTGTCGTATGGAATACACCGCCCAACTTCGTTCCCACAAGTGGTGGCATCGACTATTGTTGTTCATCTTGGACACGAGCTTGGGCAATGCCTACATTTTGTATAGGGCGCACGCAATTGGGTGCATGCAGAAGCGGGTCATGTCTCGAGTTGCCTTCCACTATGAAGTGGCAAACTGGTTGTGTGACCGTGAAGTTCTCCCAGGTCGAACAGGTGCAAGCTTCAATCATTCTGATCATGGCTTGCACTACTCGGCGAGGCACTCAAGACTGCGATGTAAGTGCGTTGTATGTGGACGGAAGCAAATCCGTTATTGCCCCGGATGTGCGGGACGGTACATGTGTGAAGGGAAGTGTTTCATAAAAGTTCATAGCATTCGGAAATACGCAACGCAAGTATTGAAGTGACACGCTTTTTGACAGGATCTGAGTAGGAGGAGTCAGGCAGCATTCCGTCAGGCAGCAATTTTGTGGAAGAAATCGGGAGCCACATGGACGAACATTTCAACGCCGAGACTGTTCAATACTTGGCATGGCTCGGGTCTCTATAGTGCAGGTCGTCCCACTTGTCGTTTGACGCATTAGAGTCTTTAGATTTCAGTTTTGGTTGAAGGTATTTCGGTAGCAGTAGCTCCTTTAGTTTCGGCTTTGAATTCCCGTTTGTGCTTTTTCTGCTCTAGAGAGGCGTCAAAATCGTCGACAATGCGGCAGTGTGATGCCGCATTTTGTATTGTGGCCTTCAGGCTGAACATCAATTTTGAAACTCCGCAAGCTTCTCCCAAAATTTATTCCCAATTGTGTTGTGGGTTCACTGAATCCTTGTGCTTTGGCAGTCCGTGAACTTCTCGATTGGAACTGGCTGAATTGTATGTCCCTTTTTTATTCTCTCGCTGTCAATCATCGATGCTCAGGAGGGGGGGCAAATTCGTGCTCTGTGTGCAGATTGCGCGGGAAGCGGTTACTCCTTCCTTGTCATCAACAGTTCTCTCTGTCGCCACGCGAGACCCAGGTGGTTTCCCGCCGTGGTGTACCGCTGCCACGGGTGCTTCCCGCCGACATCACCCTTCTCTTCACCGGGTGACCCCTTCAGGTGCAGACGGAATTGATTTTATTCCCAATGCGCCGTTTGATTTGCCATAAATTTTTTGAGTATGTGGCGATGGTTACGATTGAGGCTTGCACCGTATGGATCAGCCAATGTCGTCTACTGTATTTTTCAGTAAATGATTGTGCCCGGTGCCCCTGGTTTGGCTTGGTTTTGCACGTCGGACTTTGCTGAGCTCGCAGCTTGGGTATGTTGTTTCTTATTAAAAAACATTGGCCTTCCAGTCGAGCTATCTAGGAAAGTGTTTGATGTCGTTGTTTTCAGGTCAATACATTCAGTCAATCTCCGGACAGACGCAGTTGAAGTTTTCAATGACACTTACCGAAGCCTAACACTGCACTTTACCTCGTCCTATCTTGCTGAATCTGCGGTAGTTTCTCAACGAATTTGGGGCTGATA
This sequence comes from Antitrichia curtipendula, assembly GCA_951230915.1. NCBI lineage: Eukaryota > Viridiplantae > Streptophyta > Bryopsida > Hypnales > Leucodontaceae > Antitrichia > Antitrichia curtipendula. Next base: position 25,534,413 of record OX579638.1, on the reverse strand, counting down.
AAATTCCAAACCCTCCCCGTAAGAAGTGACATCAAATCGGAACGGTTACATCAACCGATGAACTCACGGTTATAATGTGATAATTTCTTGTTTGGGGGACTCTCTGTGGTCGCCGTTGCAGGTCGGAACCTGTAGGGTCGTTTAGGGGTTAAGAGATGATTGCATTTTCAGGGGAGGTAAACTCCTTGAAACAATTTCAGTAAAGAAAAATGGAATTGGCATCTAATCCAAGTTGTTTCATATTTTTTGGACCTTCTTGGAATTAGTTACAAATTTTTGAAGTTGAAACACAGTGGTTTTTAAAAGCGACCCCCTCCTGAAATGTACAATGTTGGTACATTGAAGAAAGTAAAATGTACCTATGTGTTAGAGGTTGCTTTTAGAGATGAGTCGCTTTTACAAACCCCTACCTTAGAGTCATACATCACATCTTTGATAAATTAAAACAACTCAATCAGAGATTCAAAATTGTGGGCTACATGCAATCCTTCTCGAAAAAAATTAAACTTATCGGCAAACCACAAATCGGCGCAAATCAGCTGGCACAAGCACGTACCCCCAAAACAAGAAATCTTATTCAGGCTACGGTTTACCGTGATGACACAGACCACAACAACAACAAGCATATATTTTTTCCATGTTCTGATCTCTAAGTATGATAGAACCACCCATAGTCGACCACTTAAGTAATTTCGCATATGTTCTAGAGCAGTAGAAGGCAATATGAAATTACAACCCTGTAGGAAAATAGAAATGATGGGCATTGCCAAGTTTTCATGATTTTTTTTCTTAAATTGAATTTACAATGACTTTTGGAAGCCAAAAGTTGGCCTCAACCCATACCCAAGATATAGAGTCTTCCAATTTCGACCATTCCATAACTACTTTCCCACTCACTGCTTCCTACTTTCTTGCTTACTAAATCAAGGCATGTGTCATGACTTTATAGTGCCAACTTTGCAAAAGAGAGAAAATCACATCCAAACTATGGTTGAAATCTATACCAGCCTTGGTTGGAAATAGTTGCACCCTACAGGTTGGTTATTGATGGCTGGTTGGTAATAAGTGATTCTACCATAAAGATGAAAACACCCTAAACTGTCCCTCTACCCAATTCTGTCATGATGTACCAAAGGTGCACATTTTTATAGTAAGAATGTACTACGGTGGTACATGGTGACAGAATTGGGTATAGAGACGGGAATGAGTGTTTCCACCTTAAGTAGTAAAATTCCACCATAACGAGTTGAAAATGGGAATCTATCTCTCAAAAGAACTCCCGTACCAGCTCCACATAAGGTAGGAGGTCCATAAACCGCTCATCTAAGAGCTAAATCTGAATTTTGGGGAGGTAGAACTTCTTAAAATATTTTTCAGTAAATTTTCCTTGAAAGGCAAGAGAAGTTGGCATCTAACCCAAGTTGTTTTATATTTTTTGAAGCTTTGTAAATTTAGTTATGAATTTCTGAAGTAGCAGAAAAGTGCATTTTTGTGGGCTCTAAAATCAACCACCTCCTCAAATGCACACCTCTTGTACATTGGAAAGTGCAAAATGTACATATAGAGCCTGATTGGTTTTAGAACCTGCTCCATTTTAGAACCTGTTACCTTACTAAAGCAGATAATGCCGCAACAGCTTCTCTACGAAACTGAAGCTCCATGAACACGTCTGTTGGCACACGATCACTCACTTGCAGCCGCAACAAGCTGGTTGCAACAAGTGTGCGTACCTTAGAGCCAGCTCTTCCTGAAACATTTCAAGCACATTCAACCAATTTAAGGTAGCCGATCTCATTCCGACCATTTAAGCAATTACGCATATTTATAACACATGTTTCTTGAGTGGAGAAATTTTCCCAGGTATAAAAATAGAGTTCAGAAGGAGTCTATATTTTTTCAGAATTTTATTTCCCAAAATATAATTACTATGAATTTTTTTAATTGAGGATTATGTTCGACCTATTCTTGTCATATAGGTCTTCCTATTTCAAACCACAGGTTGGTTGCAAAATCGACCAAGACTGCAGCCAATTCACAATGTGCCACGACTACATTGGAAACTGTGCCGTAATTGATCACTGCTTTTCTCCTGCTAATTGGAAAGAGAGTACCCTATATAACAAGAATAGGTCCCTGGTCGGAACGAGGTCGGCTACCTTATAGATGTAACAAACACTAATCAAACGCAAACAATTAACAGCACCTCACAAAGTTGATTTGACACGAAACAAACTGAGAATATGCACAGTCATGGGTTTTACAAAACTGAAATAAGGTAGGAGGTCCTAAAATGGAGCGGGTTCTAAAACCAATCAAGCTCTAGAGGTACGTTTTTGCACTTTCCAATGTACAAGTGGTGTGCATTTGAGGAGGTGGTCGGTTTTAGAGCCCACAAAAATGCACTTTTCTGCAACTTCAGAAATTCATAACTAACTCCACAAAGCTTCAAAAAATATGAAACAACTTGGGTTAGATGCCAATTTCTCTTGCCTTTCAAGGAAAATTTACTGAAAAATATTTTAAGAAGTTCTACCTCCCCAAAAGTCAGCTTCAGCTCTTAGATGAGCGATTTATGGACCTCCTACCTTAACTTCTGTGCGCTAAGGAAGGTCTCCTTCAGGTTACTTGCTGCAAAGCGTAGGCATAATCCAGTCAAGGCTTCCAAGGCAAGCCACTCGGTAATTAATAACACGATAAGCGTGTCTCCGAGGGTTGTCGGCAAAACAGTCAATAATATAAAACCATTGGAGAGCACAGGCTGGGACTTACTTACCTCGGACCTCAGTCTAAACCAGCGACTTCAAAGTCACTAGCCACTTGCAAAGCTTCTGTACACAGCATGGCTGAAAAATCTTGCCCTGTTTATTTATGCAACAAAAATGAGGGACATGTTATTTTAATTAGAATATGAGACTTTGATGGCAAGCAAATGCGAAACAGCGGACTGCATTCTGACAAAGTTTACACTTGTTCTCTTGAGCTAATGCACATCATGTCTTCTGAACGCATAAGGTAAGAGCATCCCCACTCCAACACGGGGAAGCAACACTTCAAATGGTCTGAACCATTGATCTTAGAAAATCTTCTAAGATCAATGGTTCAGAGCATTTGAAGTGTTGCTTCCCCGTGTTGGAGTGGGGATGCTCTAAACCAGCCCATTGTGGTCAGATGTCTCATAGTGGAACACCTCATGATCCCATGATGGGTTTTTCACATCACAATCAAAATTTAATCTGACACCTATGGAGTGATTAGTGACCTCATTAGGAACATCCAACTTTTCCAGCGTAATTCATTGCAAGAAGTGATTTTTTCATGGCATTCCACATTAGAAATTATTGTGACCACTTTAGGTGATTTAGATGAGCATATTGGATACACTTTTTAATTGGTTATGGGGCAGCCTGTAGACCATGTTGGGAAGATCACTTCAGAAATACATAACTAATTCACACTTTGTCTGAAAAATAAAATTTCAATTGCTCTAATTATTTCTCAAGCTTGTCTTTGTGTGGAAATTTTTTGGAAATTTTTCAGCAATGGCATGAGGGCAGACTCCAAATTCTGACCACAATGAGCTGTTTTTACCTTAGCGCATAGTGAGGCAGAGGTTACAAGTGACAATTAAATCCCATTAAATTTATTTATTTTTTAATTCTCAAAACCTACCCCAACCACCCGAACCCTAACCATCACCACCCTATTTGTAATTTCAGATTGATATGAGATATGTAATTAACATGAGATATTGTCGTATAGTCATATTTATATTATGCATTCATATCTGTATTTGTATCCTAAGTCGACGATGTGGGGACTGATTTCGGACTTTTTTTCCTGTGAGCATATCGATGGTCTACGATTTTCAAGAATCGAAAGTAAAGGGGGGATTAATCAAAAACATGTTGTTCACATCTTTTCACCAGATAGTTTACAACACCAAGGACTTACGACAAAACGCACCTGTCAGCGTAAAATGTATCCAGGATTAGCAGCACATGGCATTAGCATTGGCTGCTGATACTCCTTCATTAAGAGGAAATACTCTTCCTTGCTCCAAAATGCGAATTGCCTCCCCATGGGCTTCTTCTGCAGTGCACATTTCATGTTCCTTTTTATACAAATTACAAGTAGTCCAATGTAAGACACCCATTCCCATCCATGTACCAATTTTATCATGATCTATCAAGGGTATACATTTTTGTAATAAGAATATACTCTGTTGGTACATGGTGACGAAATTGGGTACAGGGACAAGAATGGGTGTTTCCACCTTATATGCATCAACAACCACAGTACGAAGCACAGATTGATTGCAACCACTAAGTTATTTAGCATCTTTCTGATCTATCAACTTTGCAACTTCCTTCGCCCAAGATACTATTCAATATATAAATCTATGCAGAGAGATATCACGAGGCGATAAACTGGAAATGGAATTAAGATATACAGATTGCTTCTCATTAACTCCTAAGTGCCTAAGCCTTTCCAAGTGTGTTCTTCCTATGAAAAAAGAGCATGGACTTATAGTTATCCCCAATGACGCAAATTGTTTTTTTTTCAAAATCTAACCTTACAGATGTTTAAAGAGCTAGCTTATTAGTACAAATACCAATTTTGAGTGCAAAATTGCATAGGAGTTGTGAGATCATAACAAGAGAAATGTATGTTTTCTATTTTTAGTATGCTGCCCCTCCCCACAATGTTTGAGAAATTTGCAAATAAATATTTTTGGGGATTGGAGGTGACATGAACAACTACAAATTATGTTAGCACACTAAAGTACACTTTCAAAAAACTTAATTTCACATGAAAAGCTATCAAACTCATTACACAATCCACCTTGCAATTGTTGAAATGCAATATTTTTTATAAGTAGAAATCGCAAATAACTCCAAATCAACACTTGCATGTTTCAATTTTCAACGGTGAAAATCATGAAAACACTTTACTCTTTCCATTGGGACCATTTTCAAAACAAATGGATAAGTACAACTTTATAGATCTCAAATCAAGTGAAATTGGCAAGCTTTGTTCAAAGCCGGGAAATCAAGTAAAATTTGCAACTTTACTCTTCCACCAATGATACATATATGCCTTTGAGGACCTCTCAAAAATCAAATATTTACCTTTTTTAGTGAAAAATAAAAGTTTCCAATAGTTAACCTTCAATACTGCCCATGAAATTTTTTTAACTAGTCGAAGGAATTTAACTGCCCGTACCCAAATGAGCCTGAAATTTTGTAGCGACCATATTTGGTTGCTCAAGCAAGTAGGGGTTAAGGTAAACCAGCCCATTGTGGTCAGAATTTTGGGTCTGCCCTCATGCCATTGCTAAAAATTTCAAATTTTTTCTCACTCAAAGATAAGTGTGAGAAATAGTGAGAGCAATTGAAATTTTATTTTTCAAACAAAGTGTGAATTAGTTATGTATTTTTGAAGTGATCTTGCCAACACAATCTACAAGCTGCCCCATAACCAACAAAAAGTGTATCCAATATGCTCATCTTAATCACCTAAAGTGGTCACAATAATTTCTAATGTGGAATGCCATGAAAAATCACTTCCTACAATGATTTACACTAAAAAATTGGGTGTTTCTAATGAGGTCACTAATCACTCCATAGGTGTCACGTTAGATATTGATTGTGATCTGGAAAAACATCATGAGGTCATAAGATGTCCACTATGGGTCATCTGACCGTAATGGGCTGGTTTACCTTATATCAAGAGTTTGTGCTACCATAGCCGCATTTCATTGCAAGAAGCTGCACATTGACGTGCAGAGCATGAAAGTGAAACCTAGTTAAGATGGATGGCGACTCCATCAGGGCTGCATGAGCTCTACAACAATTTTGACTTACCCCGATTTCTACTAAGGTAGTGTGTTCTAAAAGCATCCATCTTCTTCAAACCGCCCCTATTTTAAGGCGGAGAATGGAGATGGGTTGATTCTTAAATGGACCAGTTTAGCAATTGAATGCATGGAGGAAAATTTATTTTTTCTATTGTGCAAGAGCCAATCATTATCTTTGATTTGTGCTCATCTCTTTACAAGTTGCAAGTGGACAGATTTTGGAAGACCTATGGTCACAAATAGGTGCCTATGCCCCAAATCTTTGAAAATTTATAAGTAAAATGAAAAATGTTTAGAAAAATATAAAATCACTTGTGTTAGATTCCACGTCTATTTTTCTTTCTCTGAAAAATGATCTCAAAATATTTCTGACCAAGGAAGCTTGTAAAAAAGGTGGACCAGCCCTTAAATGGTTGCTTTAAGAGCATGTTACCTTAGAGGCTGTGTACTTGATCATTTCTGTTGCAATTGACTCTGCATCTGGCTTAGCTTTCTCGCTGCTGGGCACTTTTTTCAGGACGCACCGCCTGAAACAAAAATCTATGGCAGTCCTAGTTCTCAGTGGTTTGTGTAGATGAATGTCTATAATTTTGGCACACAGAATCATGCCAATTTAAGGAAATTCACGATAATTCCTCCAAGGCTACATGCCTGGGTAAACTCCTGTACTGATTCATTGACCTTTTGCTGGTCAATTAGAGGGTCAAGTTTTCAAAATTTCACTGGGAAAACAATGAGAAATAATGTGTGTATCATAACTTCCTCGATTTGAGACGTGTTTCTCAATCTAGCAATTCATGTATAACTGAAACTTTGCTGAATGAAGTTAATGAAAAGGGAGCATTAATGCCTGCAACTGTTGTTTGCCACTTAGCAACTCCAACACCTTCTCTGTCTCCTTTGTTCCAAGCACCTTGTTTAAGGCTTAAGGTGGAAGCACCCAAAACCGTCACTTTAAGGAATTCAGCATACTTGGAGGCATCATTTCAAAAAAATAAAAAAATTCTGATGTTAGCGAGAGAAAATCATGAATTTTCCAAAAAAAAATTAGATTTTTTGGATGTGAAATGTAATTTCTATGATTTTTTTAAGTTGCGGGTCTCTAGACCACTGGATCTGTCCTATAGGTGCACCCAAAACTGAACCCTGCGGAAATCAGCTCTTAAGCCAGTCAGATATTGGTAAGTGTCCTTCAAATATGTCAGCCAATTAAAGCCAAGCATTTGGCTGACGGATTAACTAAAGTCTAGGGACATAATTGGGTGAGTCTAGGGTCCATGGCAAGGTACAGGGACGGGAATGGGTGTTTTCACCTTATTATATATTAATAGAATGATGCTAAGCATTTTAAAGGTGTTTTGTTACTCAAGGTGTTTTGTTAACCCCTAAAGCCCCGCTTGTCCCCTCGGGGGACAATTTGGGTCTGGGTAGGTTCCTATTGTCTCAGTTTGAAGTGATTTTTTTTGAGATTTTTTGAGGTTGTGTAGCTTTGCAAGAGCTTTGTGGATATATAATTTTTGTTTCAATCGGATGCCGGATGAAAAAGTTATGACACAATGAGCAAGAAATGGAGATTGGCAGGCAGCCCAAAAAAAATTACAAAAAGTCAAAAAAAAAATTAATTTTTTTTCCTAAAAGCTCATGTTTTTACCTATACGTGAAGCTTTGATTCATTCTATTTGGACTAGGGATGAGAAAGTTATGGACAATCTTAGTTTTTCGGGCAATTTAAGCATCTTCTTGAAAATAACCTTTATGTTCAACTTTGAATGCTAATATCTTCCAATCCATACGGTGAAATTTGATGAAATTTTTACTATATGATCTCGGACAAGTTAAGTACAAGATCCTACTGTTAAATTTTTAAAAAAATAAGAAAAAATTGATTTCCTTAAGTGAATTCAACAAAAGTGGTAGTTTTCAATGTTTTTTGGCAGAAAACACCCTTGGGGCTTTAGGGGTTAATGGGGGTGCAGGTGATAATCCCTTGCATGATAGGTCTATTTCTAGAACCAGTGATTCAAAATTTTGTTCTTTTTCTAAAGTGGTATCAAGGAGATGCACATAGTTCATTTAATAATCTAAACTAATATGTCTTTCAAATGAATCTGTAATTGTTAATGTTATAATTTTTTACATTTGAGTACATTTGTGGCTCTAATTTTTTTTCCTACTATAAACATATTAAACTTCTTCTTTTTTGGATTTGTAACAGGGTTGTAAATTTTTTTTTTAACTACTTTGTCAGAGTTTCAAAAGTCTAACTTCAACATCATCAAAAGTTCACATGAGGCAACATTTTTCTAACTGTATTGACAATTTTGGACTACCTTGGGAGTATAGCACAAATCAATATAAACAAATGCATATTGTATTGATGAAGGCAACTTATAGAGCTAGTAATAAGCGATTTGCAACATTACAAGTAATAAATCACAATCAATGCCTTGAATTGCTTTGCAAACTTATCCACCATATGGATGGCTTCAAAAATCAAATCAAAGAAAGAAAAAATAAAAGAGTAAGTTTTTATTGTGTCCTTACCCCTTCTAATGAAACTTGAAAAGTTTTTAGTTCATATCTACAAAATGTTATTAATATTACTAATAAAAATTTAGTAACTCAAAGTTTATCAATGTGTAGGTTATTTCTATTGGCAAAAATGTATTATCAGGAGAAAAAACAAACTAACGCATGAAATGGGGAAAAACAAATGATTTATCATTTGTATATAAACTCAAATGATGATGCCACTCAGTGTAAGGATTTGGTTGGATTCTCAACCTGAGTTGTAGGATAATCTCCATCCAACACTTGATATATACATGAGTGAAAACAACTTCTGTAGCTTGCCCGATTTGTAATTTGATGGTGGTTAGTTGCTTCATGTGTACAATGCATTGGATATTCCTGCAAGACTTGGGGAAAGGTTTGGAGATTGGCCCATGTATGGACGTGTTACAAATCAAATGTTTTGGAGCACCGTGGTATATTTTTTGTAGCCATACAAATGGAAGAAGGTAAGGTAGGAGGCTCTGAAATCGCTCGGGCATCAAGAACCGCCCCTATAAATGGCTCTTGAATGGAACGAGGTGATCTTTAAATGGAACGAAGTGATCCTTAAATTGACCGCTATAGTGCTATGAATGAATTTTAAAAAAAGGGGTCCCAACCAATCATCAGCTTTGCTTTTTCCCATCTTGCAAGTGAGCAGTTTACGGAAGACCTAGGGTCACAAATAGGGACCTATGATACATCTCCTTTGAAAATTCATAACTAATTCAATATTGCTCAAAAAAATATGAAACCACTTGTGTTAGATTCCTCGTCTATTTTTCTATCTCTGAAAAATGAATTAAAAATACTACCGACCAAGGAAGCATATGAAAAAGGCAGACTAGCCCTTAGATGGGTGATTCAAGAGCCTCCTACCTTAATGATAAAGTTGTTGGTATGCGCTTCACGTGATGAAGGGATGGTAAACCACTACCTTCTTCCATTGGTAGCATGGGGGCGTGACTCTATGTATGCTACTGTGGGTTTGTTGCACGCCTTGGATTTGGATACTTTAACCCTTAAACGTCGAGGCGGATGTTCTGTGGCTGATGAATGACAAGAGAATCTCATGTGTAGGACATAAGTGCAATTATTTATCCTCCAAATTTTGTAGGGAAAAGAGAAAATCATCTACATTAATTTGACTTCTAATGAGTGCTTTTGCATTATTTTAATCCAACAATTCACACAATGTTTAAAACATATGATTTCTACGGTTACGAGCCCGTTGTTTAAGGGTTAAACTTGTTGACGAAACCACCATCGGTGGTCACAGGTTTGTTTTCTCGGTCTTGTGCTCTCGATAGTGATCGTGATGTCAAGAATAGATGGTGGAGGAGTAGTGATTGGAAACCTAGTGTGGTGCGGTTGAAGGAAATAATTGAGAATCACCTGTGATACCCTTGCAACTACTCAAATTGCAATGCCCCGAGCTATACTGGCTGCTCTCATTGCATTGAGACAAATCGTAGCATATGGGAAAAGGTGATTCCAGATGCCACGGTAATTTGATAAAGCACCCCACTACTTTTTTCGCAAAAAAATGTGGTACTCTGTAAGCCCCTTACAATAACCAGTCTCAGATTATCGAAGAGCCAAATACATTTCTTCACAAATACATGTATCCCGGTATGTGCCACTCAATTCGTATACGTGCATGCAATTTTATTTTATCAAGAAGAACTTGGTGCGTGCCCTAGTAATGTGTAATTTCTGTTGCATGCTGTTGGATGCTATAATACTGGGATTTTTTAGTTTGATGGATATTAAATGCTATTACCAATGTAAAGCGCCTGAAAATCTGGATAATTTTTGTGTCTGGCAGCTGTGCTTTGGAAACTCGGAGTACATAGAAGTTTGCTCAACGTGCAAAACTTATCTGAAACAACGTAAGACCCTAGTACTAACCTAACCAAGTTTCAACTCATGGCTAAAATTCTTACTTGACTAATTTCAGTTTCAATTCGCGGATCAGTCTTGTGCATTTGTCTTTCTCTTGGCTGTCATGAATGGAGACTCGGCCAATAAATCCGAGAACTGAAGGTTGGCAGAAAAGAGACGCAGCAATGCCAACATTTAATGAAGATGCCCTGTTATGCAAATTATTTCCAATAAGGTAGGAGGCTCTGGAAGCGAGCGGGCATTTAGAACTGCCCATACAGACTCACGTGGAGTGGACGTAAAGTGGTCTTTAAATGGACCTTCTGTAGTCATTGAATGGATCAGTAAAATTTTTTTTTTTTATTGCAAGAGCCAATCATTCTCTTTGTTTTCCCCATTTTTCTTTCTAGAAACTGCATCTGAACGGTTTATGGAAGACCTAGGGTCATGTATAGGGACCTACGGCTCATCACGTTTGAAAATTCATAAGTAATTCAGAAATGCTTCAAAAAATATGAAACAACTTGTGTTACAATCAAAATCTGTTTTTCTTTGTCTGAAAAATGAGCTAAAAATAATCCCATCCAAGAAACCACATGAAAAAGGCAGACCAGACCTTAGATGCTCACTTTCAGAGCCTCTTACCTTAATGCAATACTCAGATTTCTATGAGAGTGTTCTGTATGTTCTTCAGTTCCTCTGTATGCTTTCAGTTTTGCATTATTTTTCATATGCGGTATATTAAATTGATACAATACTTCAGATTCTAGAAAGAATTGGACCTTATAAGATTAACTTTGGATTAAAATGTCGAATAGATACGTTGACAATTGCAAAAATATAATTTGAAAATGCATAATTACAATTGGGCATTGCAAAGGTCTATATACTGTAATGAAATAAATAGGATACTGAATTTGCATATTTACAATGATCCTTGGAATGGCATAAAACAATGGCCATTGTAATTACATTGTTTCTATGTTGTTTTTGGTAAATGAAACAATCTGAAAACAATGACACATTGTAACAATATAAAACCAACACCCTTTCTAATTTGAGATGTTAGACTTCTTGAAATTTATTCTAGTTAATCTTCCTTGAAAGACAAATGGAATTAGCATCTAACCCAAGTCGTTTCATGTTTTATAAACTACTAGTACATTGAAGAAAGAAAAATGTGCCTCTCTGTCATGATTTCTTTTAGAGCACAGTCACTTTTAGAACATACTACTTTAGTTAGGAATTTTTGAATTTGGAATGCAATGGTTATTAGTAGCGTCCACCTTTCTAAAATGTACATTGTTTGTAAGTTGTTGGAGAAATGAGAAATCAAAATGTACATATAATGTAAGCACTTTGTGGACCTCCTACCTAGGTGTTCATTTCAAAATTTGACATGTACACAATTGATACAAATAGTCTCAACTGAAGTGTGCTACAAACAAGAGGCTAGGGAGGATTGACCCATGTATTATCCCATCAAAGGGTAAATGTAAAAATTTCCCCCTATTTTGTGCCACTTAAATTTTGTATTTCTTCTTGACTCCTAATAAATTTTGGACCTATGATTGCAAATATGAATTCAGAATTTGAAAATTTTATCATATGCAGCAAATAAAAAATTCCAATGTTTTCATGAGGGGCAAAAGATGGAGCAATACAGGGGTCAATCCTCCTTAGACCAAATAGGATGGCTTACCTTATTGTACTCTACACTAAATTTTTACATCATGTTTTACATCTTTGTGTAACTTTTTATTTGTGACAATTTATGAAGGATTTAATCATACACACTTTTATACCAGCCCATTTCTAATAAGTTAGAAATGATACTTTTAATTCAAACTTATCTGTAAATCTTTCAATTCATTAGAATCTCTTTTGCCCATAACTGTCAATACAGTTGCTTTTTGGTGTTGAACCTTGCAAAGCAAAAACGTAATTTAATGATTTTTTTTGCATATCTACTAAAGAATTGAGTTGAGAATCTAAGAATTAAAAAAAAAACAAAAAAAAACACGCTTAGTTTTCACTCGTTTAAAAATTGTTAAGTAGAAGTAGGTTCAAGATTGAAGAAAAATTTAAATTATTAATAGCTCAAAGATGGAATTGAAATACACTCATCTCAAAGGTGAGATTGTTTTAGAAAGAGATCTTAACCTTGTGAACCTTTTTTATTGTTTTAATTGTGAAAACTGAAGTGAGAAACAAATCCTACGAGTTATTTTTTCAAGATTGTCTATAACTATCACATAACAAATCCAAATGGAACAAATCAAAGCTTTTCATGTACATAAAAATATAATATATACAAAAAATAAAATAAAATATACATTAGTTTTTTCTTAAGGTTCTTTTCTGTCCACCAAACTAAAAAAATGACTTTTGTGCCATAACTTTTGCCCTTGGGCTCCAATTGAAATAAAAGATATATTTTTATAAAGCTAATGTGTTTTCATGTCTTCAAAAAAATTCAGAAAACCATGACAAATATTGAGACTGTAGGAGCCTACCCAAAATCCATTTTGTCCCCTAAGAGGGGACAACGGAACTTTAGGGGTTAAGGTGACAACACTTACATGCGTTTGACTAAGGTTTTGAGCATGGTTCTTATTTTTGAGATGTCAAAATTTTGTTGAATCTTGGTGGTAGTTGCAAGGGATTTTAGATTCCATTAGAATGCATTTGGAGGACTTTGTACAAATAAATTATGAATTTTTCAAAGTGGTGAAAATAAGCATACCCAAAATGGCATGGAGGATGTACATTTTAGACAAGATTTTAGATAGTATGGTTTTACAAACAAGCCACAAATAAGGTGTTGTTATAATTACCTTAGTGCAACTAATAAGTACAATTTTTTTACAGAACTATCACTGTTTAGTTGCAATTGGTACACATACTGAAAATGTGGATCATTGAATATTCAAAAAAGGATTGGAAATGAGAATACATGCACCTTTATAAGTTTATAGGTTGCACAATCCTAAACATAAAACTAGTAACCAATGTTACAGGGACCCTTTTGCTCCCCTAGAAAGAGGGGCCCCTTAGCTTTGCAACCTTATAGCTTAGCCAATGACTCTATAGATATTAAACAAAAATCACTCTTAGGATCTACTAAGGGATTATCCTAATCTCCAAGGGGAATGGTTTTGATTTGTTGAAAATGTTATAAACTTATATCTCAATGAAAGTATGCTCATAAAGAAAAGTTATCAAAGGACGAGGTTGTATTGTCTAACATAACTTTGTACTACAAATTTTGCACTATTACTATGCTAGACTTTTGATGTCAAATATCTTATCCAATATATATCTAATATTTTGGACAACCCTCTTCAAATCTTCTCGGATATCTTTGAAACGATGAAAATGTGAATATTCTAAAAATATATTAGTCCAGATGTTGGCTTTACAAACTTAAAAAAAGTGCTCCAAAAGATCCATAACTAGTCTAGTTTGTCAATATGTGATGGTTTCTCGTGGGACTTTTTTTAGGTGTATTTGGTCATTGTTTCTACTAGTATCCTTTTTAAATGAAAGAAATTGTGTCATTTAGTTGACCATAAAAAACGTTGATTTGAAGTCTATTTTAAATTGAAGGTAAACTTTTATATTTAAAAGGTGTATAGTTTGGGGTGTATTTCCAACCCAATCACAATTAGACATATTCTAATCTGTAAAAAATAAGAAAGCCTACGATGGACTTTTTACAAATTGGGGCAAGTTATGTTGACTTAACCCGTAAAGTCCCAAAGTTCCATCAAGGGACTTTTGGGATTTTAGGTAGACTTATGTGACCTAAATTTTGAACACAACTTTCTGAAGCTATTTTTTAAATATAGAAAATCACATTAGCTTTGGAGAAATATAATATTATTTCAATCGATCCCTAGGAACAAAAGTTATGTCACCTTTGCCACAAAACCAATTTGGTGGATAAAACAAAATTGAAAGTTTTTAATTATTTTCTTAAAGATAATATTTAAGTCTACATGTGAAGCTTTAATTCATTTCATTTGAATTAGTGAAGTCAAAGTTGTAGAACTTCTTGTGATGCAAGCAATCATAAAAACTTCTTGCAAAATAATAAATTGGATTTGCTTTTTAACTCAATTTTCACAATTAGAAAAGAAAGTTTCACAAGGTTAAGCGTGCATGTTAAAAAATCTAACCATTGGAATTGGTGTATTTCAATTCTATCTTAAAGCTATTAACGATTTAGTTTTCTTTCAATCTTGTGCCTATTTCTACTTATTTTTTTAAGAATGAAAATCAAGTAGTTTCGAGGGATTTTTTTTCCAAACCTTCGACTCAGTTCTTCAACGTAAAAAACCCAAAATTCAAAATTTGTAGTGCAAAAAATTTAAGTGAAGAATATTTAAATTCTTATTATTTAGTCATGCAAGGAACTAAATTTTTATTTTATTTGTTACTTTGAACACAAATACCTTGCAACCTTTATTGTCAAAGTTTTTCAAATTTCTTCCAAGCATTTATATACTTGTCTAGTGCAAGATTCTATGGTTAGATATGCAAAAATAACGATTCCCAAAATTTTTGGTCTTTGCAATAGAAACAACAATTTTTAGTGTTTTTTAATGAAAAAAAGCTTTGGAAATTTAGAAGTTAATTCTTACATGTTCATGACTATGTTTTTACCAAAAAAGAACCCTCCAAAATTGTCATTTCTAGTGCAAAGAGATACAATGAGAAAAATGATTTTTTTTGCATATCCAAATGTATGATCTTCTGTAAGACTAATATGAAAATAAGTAAAAATTATTTCATACACTTTGACTATATAGATTGCAAGATATTAGTATTAAAAGTGAAAGGAAAACTAGAAAGATAAATTTAATTTCAAAATAAAAAAATTTATTTAAATTTTTTATTAAGTAGAAATAGACACAAGATGGAAGGAAAAATTAAATCACTAATAGTTCTCAAATATAATTTATACACACCAATCTTAAACTTGGGCAAGTAGTAGCATAGTTGCTAGTATGTGAGCCTAGGATCTTGAGTCCATGAGCTTAGGCTCCTATATTATAAGAACCTATATTACAAGTACCTTCCATAGTTTTAGAATATTCATATTATAGGTGCCTAATTATATCATAGGTGCTTTTATTATAGGTACCTTCTATGATTATAGGATATTTATATTATAGATGTATGTTATACGTACCTATGTTATAAGTGCCTTCTATGGTTATAGGCACTTATATTATAAGTATGTATATTCTAGACACCTTCAATAGCTGTAGAAGACCTACTTACACCTATGTTCAAGGCTTTTAGGCTCGCATTTCTAGGCTCATATGCTAGCGTCGTTGCAAGTAGTAGCATGTTGACCTTAACTCCTAAAGGTCAGAGACTATATTTTCACCCAAAACACTCTAAAATTGTCATTTCTAGTATAAGTACCAAAGTTTTGGAAAAAAAAAAATTTGGACACATGTAACCATAGGATCTTGTAGTACGCTGTTTTGAAAAGTTGTGGAAAAAATTTCAAAAATTTCCACTATGTGGATTGCAAGATATTAGAATTTGAATTGACAAAAATCCTTTTTTTGTCCCAACAAAAAATCAGGCAACTGCTCTTCACAAGGTCACATTTGAATGTATGAAAAAATGTCCAAAATGGTAGTTACTCTTTAGATTAATTTTTCAAGACAAGTTGGCTACATGCTTGAAAATTTTCAGATCATTTGGAATTGCACAATATATAGGAAAAAATAGTAAGTAGAAAGAAGTAGAAAATGATTCAAAATACTAAATTTTTAATATTTTTGTTATGGAATTGAAAAATGCCAATCCCAGTGGCTGCAATATTGTAATAAAAAATCTACATCCAATGCTTTTATTTTTTTCAAAAAATATTGAAAAATGAATAAAATAAAGGACTTCAAAGTTTATTTTAGAGTAGATAATCCATAATTGCCTGCAAATCAAAACTCTTCATAACTTTTGACTCATTGATCAAAATGGAACGATTCAAAGTTTTCCACATATATATAAATATAGAAAATTAATTTCAAATTTTTATTTCTTATAAAGTGATTTTTAAATAATTTTTGGAGTTGCCCGTTTAACAATGGGAATTACATATCAAACAATAACTTTTTATCCATGTAATCAAAAGTTATAAAAATTATTTCATCTTTAAGCTACTCCTCAGTTACATATTGTGTGAAAATTGCAAAGAAAAAAAATAAAAATAATGTTTGTATTGAGCTGCCAAAAATCGCTATGTTGCCAAAAAAAATTGTGTTTGGTCCATTAGGGGTTAATGGTATTAGCAAGTAATCTACATGACTACACCTTGCGGACCTTATTGTTTTGAAAAATTATAAAAATTGAGCTCAAAAGAAAATCTTGTTGGTTATTTTTTCAAGAGGATGCCTTGATTGTCCATAAAACAAGATTCCTCATAACTTTCACATAACTAAGGGTCACTTTTCACTATGGCTAAAGGTCAAAAGGCTGTGGGTTTCAACCAATCAAATATCAAGAAACCAAGAGAGTTAAGCCTCTCGACCCTTCACACTATAAGGCATAAGTTCAAAGGCCATTGCCCTCCAACTACCTATACAACAAAAAATTGCCTACATGATGACGAAATTTCAAAAGGAAGTTTGGGTTGGCTAGAAATGGAGACCCAAAGTATGGCCGAGATGCCGATGACTTATGAAAAGATCTCAACCGCTAGATTGGTACAAATTAGAACTCTGGACTTGACCTTTGGAGGCTTCACACTGTAGCCGTCAAAGGCTCTAATTCCTATATTTTATTGCCTATTTATTGCTCATTTATTTGAACTCTCCACAAAATATGGCCACTCAATCCCATGCCCTCTCAACTTGGATGGCCATAGTGTGAAGTGCCTCTAATTCAAATTAAATGAATAAAAAGCTTTTCATGAATATAAGGAAAAAGAACTTTTTATTGTTGTAACTTTCAATCAAGTATTTTGAGCTCAAAAGTACATAACCTTTTTCCAAGAAGCAAACTGAAATCAAAAGCTGGTACATTATCTTACTTCCTAAAAAATATTCAAAAGATTCTAGTAGAATATGACACCACATAAACTTGCCCCAAATCCTTAGAAATAATTTGGGAATTTTTAACTTTAGAAAGTGAATTTTTTTTGGCTATATGCACTAATTTTTTAGGTTAGATATTAATCACCATATTCTACATTTGAAGTTTTGTTCCAATATGTGTTGTAAAACTTATAAGAATTTTCCAATTTTCCATCCTAATATGGGCCACCAAATATCATTTTTTCCCCTACTTAGAAAGCTTTGAATCTTTATTTTCCTACTAATGAGATAAATTTATTAAGAAATTGGTTTTGCAGACATTGAAGGTAGAAGTAAAATATGAAGTTATTATTTTTTAAGACATTAAAAAAAAATTCAAATGAAAATAAACATTTGATATTTCTTGCTTGCTAAAAAATTTTCTCATTTAGATTGACATTTTTTAGTTTCATGTCAAAGATATTTAGTTATTAGGATTTTTTTCTCATTTTATATTTCCTTCCAATTTTGTATTTCCTTCCATCTAATAGCTATCTGAAATGATTATCAATTTTTCTTATTATTAATTTGGTTTTATATATTTTCAATTCAAAATACAATGTGTTGTCTAAAATCCACAAATTGTGATATATATTTTTTACTAAAAAAATTGGAGACTATACTTCACATTTACAAAGTTCTAAATATAATTTATTTTGAAGTTTAGGCATTACTATCATGTAAATAAGTGAAGATTTCACTCTAAAATATTAGGAAGACATATTTGAATATGTTAGCTAAAAGATCTTATTATTGGATTTGTTTTTAAGAAATTGAAGATTTAGGCCTTATTTTAGGAGAGAGTATTTTGAAACAATATTTGGCCTTCCAACAACACTATATTTATATTTTAGGCATAAATTTATCCTATTTACAAGGGCACTAAATTAGTGTCACAATAGAAAAAAAATGGTAGAAATAAGACAATACATTTGTATTTTAGCTTGATTTAATTAAAATATTGTGACTATAGTAAATTAGTACTATAGGGATAACAATAGTAATTACCTTATATCCATTATAATTGTGTTGGAATGTGTGAAATCCAATCATTTAGAGTTGTTTGATTTTTTCGAAACATTAATACTACTTTATCTACTATGTTTCACCAAAACCACTTCAAAACTTTTGCAAATGCATACGCAAAGAGCTATGATGGAAAAAACCTTTTTTTTTTTGGATATTCAAATACAATATTTTTCATTAGACTTGCACTATAAAGTTTTAAGGTTTAAGACTTAATTAATGTTGGGAAATTGAGTTGAAAGTTTAGGAAAAACATCCAAAATAAAATTTAACAATTTCTGCCTTCAAATTTTTTTATATACAAGTAGGTACAAGATAGAAGGAAAAATTAAATTGTTAATAGTTTTAAAATGTCATACATAATGGTGAAATTTTTGTAGCAAGTAATGGAAATTTTTGTTTTGAAAATTTGAATTCACAAACAAATCCTCTATGTTATTTTTTCACAAGGATACCTTTGCCCTCAAAATAAGACTTTTTATAAATTTCACATCACTAATCAAAATGGATAGAATCAAAGTTTTAAAAATATATCCTATAAAAAAATATTAAAATTTAATCAAATTTAAAATTTAAAAAAAGATTCATTGCCCAAGGGGGGGGGGTTGCATTTTGTATTGAGGAGGATATATTTTTTTCTCACATACACCAATGGAATATTCCCTTGAGCTAGTATAATCACTTACTTGCTAAAAAAATGTTAAACTAATAACAATAAAATTAGACATTGAAGGAAGTTTGGAACCTATCCAAAATCCTAAAGAACTCATACTAAGATTGAATATTTAGGAGTTATACATGGTATATGGTTAGTGTATTATAGGCATAATTGGGTGATTCTTTGTGTATGAAATTTTGAATTGATTCCAAATGTAAATGGCTTTAACTTCTAAGATTGGATCATTTATTGCAATTTGAACTTTGAAAATATGCCCATGGTTTATTGATTTTCTAATCATAAAATCATATGGCAACTTGATTTTCACCATGAAGGTTTAAAGTATAGCAAACATTCTTGCATTAGTATAAAAATTCAAA
Source organism: Antitrichia curtipendula (assembly GCA_951230915.1). Classification (NCBI taxonomy): domain Eukaryota; kingdom Viridiplantae; phylum Streptophyta; class Bryopsida; order Hypnales; family Leucodontaceae; genus Antitrichia; species Antitrichia curtipendula. The sequence goes on along the minus strand of OX579638.1, from coordinate 25,514,961 downwards.
CTTTTTGAGGGTATTTTATATTCGATATGAATTTTCTTCATTGTTTTGTCAATCATTTGTATTAGTTTTAAAATTACAACCAAAAAGATAATTTTTCGAAGACTTAATAAAGACATGTGATTTCATCTTTGAAAAATCAATATAATATTTTAATTAATAAATAGAAAAAATCAAAAGGATAAAATATCATTTGGACAAATTTAACTTCATACACTCAGCCTTAAAGATCCATTGAGGTCTCTAAATAAAACATGCCTCCTATTTTGTAGTTGGTTATAACTAAATTTCCAAACTTTTCCTAGCTAATTAGAAGTCTTTGAATCCAAATAAAAACTCAAAATTTCCATCTCTAATAAATTCCATAATCTTAACTATCAGAACAAAGCAAATAATGGATTAGTTTTCCCTCCCTAGAAATTATAGAGTAAAGGATTTTGATGTTCAAATTTTGTAGGTTTTCTCTTTTTAAATCAATCTAGCTAATAGTCTTATCCCAAGCAATCAACTGAGCCATTTGACTACTAATTTGTCCTCTTAGTGCATATTATGAGATGAACTTCCACGTTTTTGTAAAGTATACATGATTAAAAAAAAAATCTTTCCAAACATCATCAATAATAATAGGCCAGGGTGAACCAACCCTTTGGCTTGTCCCCTTGAAGTCATTCCAAGGATGCATGTAAAATTAAAGACCTCCTATTTTGTGTTTGATAAATTTATCTTCTACACCTCTCCTAGTTAATTTGGGGCTTGTGATTGCAAATATGAATTAAATTTTTTCAAATTTGATCATATGTGGCAAATGAAAAATTTTAATGTTTTATCTCCAGGATAAGAGAGGGGTTAGTTCTAGGGCTTTGAAAAAAATAAATTATGAAATGTTAAAAGTGACATTATAAATTTTTTTAGTGGTGCTTCCAATTTTTGTATTCATCCACATGTTTGATAGAAAATATCACACTAGTACATATTACATGTCTATAATTCAAATTTCATCCACAATATGATGATTTCATCCATTGTTTTTTTGTTTAATTCAAAGTTTTATGGTGAAAAACTTAATGTTTTTTTACCATTTTTTAGCCAAATTTAATTTTTTTCCCACTCCCCCCCACCAAAAAAATAAAAATAAAAAAATAAAAAACACGCCCTAGTCAGTTCACCCCCGGCTAAAAATATTCCTCCCTTGTAAAAAGTAAGTAATTTCCTACCACTCACTAAAAGGACAAGCCAGGGTAGTCTGTGTAAGACATGCCCAAATAAACTGCTCAATGGACAGCCTTTCCGTCCACCTCATGTCTTTTGCCCTCCTGGCCTTCCCTTTCTTGACACGTCATTATGGGACCACGAATGCCTTCAGTGGTCACGGGGAATGAAAAATACACGTGTCAACTCGATGGCACAGTTGATTGGCTGTCCCCAGACTAGGGAGGGGGACGAATAGGATAAACCTGTCCATTTTCCTACCCTGGAGTGTAGTTTTGAGTGAGCTGGCAATCGACGGCTCCGTCCAGCAAGAGAGAGACATGTGGCAGTTTTAGTTTTATATTTGAAATAATAATTCTAAATATGAAGGTCAAGAAGCTCCAAACTTTTTTTGTTTTGTTTTGAAACGAACTGAATTAAACTCGAAAGTATAGACTTTTATTGACTCTGTCTTTGTTTTGGAAGCCAGGTCCTCTCTCTATCCATGGAGGTGCTGTAGGTTTGCGCCACGTGGATATCTATCATTCGGTGAATTATCTCCAGAGGTCCCCTCAATCGCCTCAATCATTTTTCAAATTTTGGCACAGAAAATATAATTTATAGCAATTTCATGAAATTGGTCATTAACTCCTAAATGCCTGAAGCATCAAATTTTGGTGTTGACAATACTTTGAAGTTAAATAAAACATAACCAAGTTGCTATTTCTAGAAATTTATATTTTGAATTTTTTTTCTAAAGTCTAGTTTTAGCATCAAAAATCCGATTTTGAAAATGAGTAACTATGATTTTTCTATTCAAGATTTTGTGCAAGGGTGTCAATTGCAATTCTGACCTTCCGTAATTCTTCTTGGAAATGAGCCTCAAATACACTAGATCTTGGAGAAAAAATCACATTAGAAATTCATTTTAATTTTTTGTAGAAAAGGCCTTGGGCATTTAGGGGTCAAAGAAGTTTGTTTTTTCAATACTAAAGTATTACATTGGATGAATGAGAAGTTGGTTGGACAAAAGAGTGCCTGCAAATCCTCAATTCATTGTTCAAAATATGAATGTTGGAGCGCTTAAGGGTTAACCTTGAAGCACTTTGACGTTCAATTTACGGACAACAAACATATTGAAAATCACCTTTCTTTCTAATTATTGCTTGGATGAAAGTCATCCTGATTTGTGGAGATACTTTATTAACTTGTCCTATCTAACAATTGGATTTATTGTTACCATAGTACATATTTTTATAAAATTACAAATGTAGAAGTGTATCAAGTGGTTGACCAAGCCAATATGCATTGATTCTAGTTCAACACTAGATTTGCAAAAATGAGGTTATAGGTTTAAAAAAAATTAATTTAGGAAAAATCACCATATGAACAACTATTATGAAAAAACTCATTTCGAATTCATTCCAACAAATTTTTACTCAAAAAATGACAATATTTTTCTTGTAATTGAATTTCAAAAGAATTTTTAAAAATTCGTTTCAAAATTTGTAGATAAATATTGGTGACAGCAATGGTGAATCTAACCATATGGATGGAGTCTAAAACTCGAAGTCTACATCTTTTATTTGTTCTTCAATTCCAAAATATGCTTCCAAAGAGTATTTTATAATAATTTTTCTCAAATTGTTGATTCTAGAAAAGACTCTAGACGTTTAAGGGTTCAAAATTGTCTTAATTGGATTTTTATCTAGTTTAATTAATTCTTAAAACAAATATAATGTGCATAATAAATTAAATTTGTTTCACATAATGGAAACTTGAAAATGGAGTTACCAAACATTTGTTTTGACAAAGTGGTGAGTAGGGGTGCACATATCGTACTATAACCCCTAATGCCCAAGGTACCAAATTCTAGTATCAACTATATTTTGAAGTTTAAATAAAATCTAAATAAATTACTATTTTTTGGAGTAAGTATTTTTTAATTTTTTTGAAAGTCTAATTTTAGCATCAAAAATCCGCTTTTGAAAATAATTTATTATGATTTTTCTATTCTTGATTTTGTGCAAGGATGTCCATTGAAAATCTTGATTTTTTTAGTGTTGAGGGCTTTTGGAAATGAGCCTCAAATGCACTAGATCTTGGAGAAAAAATCACATTAAAAATTCATTTAAAAAAACTATAGAGTAGATTTTGAGAAGCCATAAATTGATTGGAATAATCCATGTTATGCCCTTTAACTTTCAATTTTTTGGGGTGACCACTTTTTAGATTTGGCATGTATAAAGAAAAACACCCTCATGATCAAACATTATAATTTTTCAATCTAGTAGTCATATTGTTGTGTTTTATTTTCTCATGTGATCTCTAACATGTCTACTTTGAATTTGTGCAGTTACATAAATTTTTTAAATTGACAAAACTTATCATAATTTTGACTTTTTGTTTAATTTATAGCAAATTCCAAGAAGTTCAAAAAAAGACCTTGGACATTTATGGGTTAAAGTTTTATAGTGAGAAAGTTTTTATTTTATTTATCTTTTTCAAAGTTTTAATCTCTAAGTGGTCAAATTAAATATAATATATCTTAATTAATAATAGTAATTTTTTTTAAATACCAATTAATTATGGATTCATTTAAGATAATAGTTTTTTTCATTAATATAATAAAAATATATTTTTGAAGCTTCTTGAGTTATTATTAATTAGATGAAGTACACTTTTAAAATATTAATTATCCATTAAGATAAACATTGGAGAAAATATGACCCTTGTTGGTCATTTGACTTTTTGTAGATATTCCAATCTTTAGAGAAAAAAAATTAAAAATTAGTCTCTAGCCCTACATGGCACACTAGATGATCAAATGGGCCAAATTTTATTATTGTTATTATTATTATTATTATTATTATTATTATTATTATTATTTTATTTTATTTTTCTATAATTGCATTTTCATGTAGTCAAAGAACCTTGTGCAGAGTCTATATTTCCTCTAATATATGCCTATTACTAAGTAGATTTGTTATTTAGGTATCTCAGAGATGCTATTATTAATTTAAAATTCTTTTAGAGATAGAAAAATTTGAGAGAAGCCATTTGCAAGTACAATTAAGACATTTTTGAAATAAATAATTTTTCTATTATTTTTCAAAGTTTGTTGAGATTGAATCGGTAAAGTTTATATAGATCCAAGCTAAACCACATGTTGATGATTGTATAAATGGGTAGGTGGTTGATGCAAATGGAAGGGTCCAACACATGTTAATCCCTAAAGGTCAGAGACTATGTTTTCACCCAAAGTGCTCTAAAACTGCTATTTCTATTACAAGTACCAAATTTTAGAAGAAGAAAAAAATTGAAAAAATGTAACCATAGGATCTTGAATTAAACTAGTTTGAGAAGTTGTGGAAAAAATTTAAGAAATTTCCACAATATAGATTGCAAGATAATAGTGTTTGAATTGGCAAAAATCTTTTTTTTGTCCCTGTGAAAATCCAAGCAGCTGCAGTTCACAAGGTCACATTTGTATGAAAAAATGTCCAAAATAGTGGTCACTCTTTGGATTCATTCTTCAAGGCAATTTGGCTACATGCTTGAAATTTTTCAGATCATTTGGAATTGTAAAACATATAGGAAAAAAATTGTAAGTAGAAAAAAATAGAAAATGATTTGAAATATTAAATTACTAGTATTTTTGTTATAGAATTGAAAATGCCAATCCCAATGACTGCAATATTGTAGTAAAAAATCTACATTCAATTCTTTTATTTTTTCTAAAAATATTAAAAATTAAGTTAAATACAGGACTTCAAAGTTTATTTGAGAGTAGAGATTCCATAACTACCCTCAAACTAAAATTCCTCATAACTTTTCATCTCATTAATCAAAATGGAATGGTTCAAAGTTTCCCACATATATATAAATCTAAAGAACCAATTTCAAATTTTTATTTTTAAAGAAAGTGATTTAAAAAAATATATATTTCGACTGCCCGGGCTGCCCCTCGACTAATGAAAATGACATATCATGCAATAACATTTTAACCACATAGTCATAAGTTATGAAAATTGTTGGGCCTTAAAGCTACTCCTTGGACACATCTTATGTGAAAATTTCAAAGAAAAAATTTGAAAATTCCGGTTGTAGTGAGCTGCCTAAAATCGCTATGTTGTCAAAAAACGGTGTTTGGTCCTTTAGGGGTTAAAATTGGGTGATTTACGGCATTAGATTGTTCTATCTTATATTACTTTACATAGATAATTATGTAATCAAGAGTTAAAGCATAACGAGTTCCTATAATCAATGAATTGATGAAGCTATTTGCCTCCATAAATTTGGATGAAATTATGGCATATGAATGATTTAGCATTACTTAATCCAAATTATTTACATTCTTTCAGAATGTAGTAAAACTTCTTTAAGAATCAAGATTAGGAAGCATTTTAGTGATTTCTTTCAATATGAAATGGAGACTTTAATACCAAATATTCCCTTCAAAAAAAATTGTATTAATATTTTTGAGCAAAAACATTAATCTACAAAATTGTTCAGAAGTTAATGTTTGGATTAAGCTTGAAGAAGAAGAACTCTAACCTATTTTAGAGGTTGGTGTGAATTAAAAGTCTGTTCATCTTGGATCCCCCTTTAAACTCATTTGAATAACAAGAGTTACTCAATGACTACATTTGAACAACAAGGGAGACTCAATACTACCGAACATGCAGACCTCATGGAAGTTCCTTTTAATGGAGTTCAAAGATGGAGAGAAAGTGTTGTATACATTTTATAGCATATTAAAGGATTAAATAATAGTGAAAAGGTTAACATTTTATAATAAATATAAAATTGAAGGGGGGTTAAAAAGATATGTAGAGGTTGTTTATCCCCTAAAGGACCAAAGTGCATTTATTGGCAACATAGCGATTTGGGGCAGCTCACTACAAATGGAATTTTTATCTTTTTTCTTTGAAATTTCAACACAACATTTTTCCAAAGAGTAACTTTCAGGCCCAATTTTTTTCATAACTTTTGATTACATTGTCAAAAAGTTATTGAGTGATATGTAATTTTCATTGCTTGGCGGCAACCCGAGGAACCAAAAAAACATCTTGAAAAATCACTTTTTGGGGAAATTAAAAATTTGAAATTGATTTTTTGGATTTCTATATACATAGAAAGCTTTGAACCATTCCATTTTGAGTAAAGAAATGAATTTAGAAGGAGTTTTAGTTGAGGGTAGTTTACAAGTAGTTATGAAATTTGTATTCTAAAATAAACTTTGAAGTCCTTTATTTTACTCAATTTTTAATATTTAAAAATAAAAATAAAAACATTAGGTCTAGATTTTTTTATTACAACATGTCAACCATTTGGATTGGCATTTTTCAATTCCACAACTAAATTTTTACCAGTTTAGTATTTTGAATCATTTTCTATTTCTTTCTACTTACTATTTGTTTCTTATATTTTGTAGAATTTCAAATGATGTAAAAAATTTCAAGCATATAGCCAAGTTGACTTAAAGAATAAATCCAAAGAGTTACAACCATTTTGGATTTTTTTTCATAAAGATCTAACCTTGTGAAGTGTAGCTGCTTGGTTTTTCGAAGGGGCAAAAAAAGAATTTTGCCACTTCAAACGCTAAGAACTTGCAATCTACATGGTGGAATTTTCTGAAATTATTTCCACATCTTCTCAATCTAGCATTCTACAAGATCTTACTGTTACAAATTTGTCCAAAAATGTTGTTGTTTTTCTAAAATTTGGTACATGTGTTAGAAATGGCAATTTTTGAACGTTTTTGTTGAAAACATAGTCAAAACCCTTTAGGAGTTATTCTTAAGGTTTTCTCTTGTTGAGGAGTATGTACTTTGAATATTTGATTACGATGTTATTGTATTAATGTTATTGAATGCATGTTTAATAGATTATCTAGTTATTTAAAAAAATTCATGCAATGTTTGAATGGATAGGATATGTGTAGTGCCCCTAGCACTAGGTGTAAGAACTACAAGTGGTTTGGCTCTCAAACCCAATAGTTTGTTGAATTTTGTATGAGATATTAGCATTTGTGGATTCAATTATGTTAATGGATTGAAGGGAATTTAGGCTTAAAAATATTGGGATTTTCAATAAGAAAGGATGAAGAAACAAGCGGGGGTCATTTTCAAGCTTCCAACTAAACATACTTGACAAGTGGCCCGGTCGGATTGTATTGCTGAAACCTACAAAATTAATGTGACCTCGTGCATCCATTGTTTTGTGTTACTTGCAATTTTAGCTTGATAGAAACTTCACTGAGTTGGAAGAATCATTGTCTTATGATCTTCCTAGACGGTGCTAATGCTCACTCTTATTAGGTCAAGCTTCCATGTGCCGATGATATAGGCAAAGTTCGCAAGACAAAGAAGAAACTCAAATTTGATGTAAAGGTTGGCATAAATAGAAATTGAGTTTGTTCACCTCAGGTCCCATGTCAAGATTTGAGAACCAAGTCCGAGTGACGCCAAGGCTACATAATATTACTAGGAGAGAGACTATGTACTAACTACTAATAAACCAAGGAGAGAACTAGCCATCAATAAAGGTGGGCATTAGGGATTCTACTTTAAATTTAGTTGGATGTAATTGTTTTGTGATAGGCTAAAGGAAGGTTGAATTTAATGGTAGAAAATGTGTGTGTATACATGAGTGTCAAAAATGTTTAAGTTAAAATTTTGAATGTGGGTTAGAAGTTGGTATTTTTTTATTTTAGAATTGATAGCATTTCTAATAGAGACTCTATCATTGCAATATGTGAATTCAATGAATTCTATTTTGTGTTGTGGGGAAGAGGTGGATGTTGGGAATTTAGGAGTGGAGTTGTGTTTATCCATAGTATGTCTGGGCATAATTTTGCATTACAAGTTACAGTTATTGATGTCTTTGCATGAGCATGGATATAGCCATGAGAGGACAATTGAATATGGTGGTTTGTTTTCAAAATTTCCAACATTCATGAGGATGGAGCATCTAGTCTTTGTGTGAGAAGTATTTTTTGTATTGTTTTATTGTGTCTTTGTATATGACATGCTTTGATATGGGGTTCTGTACATCCATAAGAGCACATGTATCTACATATCAACTTATTGAAGGTTACATAGAAAGCAAAGTTTGGAGTAATATTCCATTAACTATAAAAAGATGTTTGCATGCATTGCCCATATATTGTCCAAATTTGAATTAAAAAATTTAGTGATTTGCACATTTGGAATCTATTAGTTTGTCCCAAAGTTGTTTGATAGATTTTGGTCAATGTGACTCTTTTGTGTCCATTTTTGAATGTTTAAGAATTGGTTTGTAAGTTCAATGTTGGTGCTATCTTCATTCTTTTGTAGGCATGATTTGAGGAAGCAAATAGGGCCTTTACATGGTTAGAATTTGGGTAAAAACCGGTTGTCTTGATAGAAGTAGAAGGGTGATGGGTGTGCGTGTTTATAGTCTTCTTGTAGTTGACTATACTCTTGTTGATTACCTACAACTAATAGCATGTCTGCTTTTTCATTCCCAATGATATTTGAGTGAGTTTTTACTTTGTGGAGTGTAAGTGGGTATGTGTGTTTTTTCAACATCTTTAAACTAGACATAAGTGAGTTTTGTCATGATGATTGTGGTGACAAGTAGGATATTTAATTTGAGTTAGTATGAGGTTGATTGAATTGAGATTAAAATGTGTGTTGGTTTAAAGGGTTCAATTTTTATTGTTAGGATTTGTAGTGGTTTGTACATGGCCTTGAATTCATTTTTAAGGATGTTTTGAAGATCGGATAGTTACAAAGATAGATCTATTTTTTCTTTAGGATTATATATCGTAAATAGCTATTTTGGCAATACACTTACTTGATTCTAGTGATATTTATTGTAGAGTTTGAATGAAGGATCCATTTGTGTAGTAAGCATAAGAAGGGGAATATTTTAGTGGGGTGTTATATTGTATAGTAGAGACAAGTGTAGTATGCTTGTAAGGAGGCGGTAGTAGGAAGGACTTTTATTTTCGATGGTTGTTGATTGTGGTGTTTGGAGGATGATATAGAGGTAACGTTTCTGTATTTGGAGTTCAATAGAGGAACAATGGAGGTTAGCCAAGAATTTTTTTGGTTACTATTGTATTTGTTTGATGAAATATATAGAATATGTGTAGTGCAAGGGATTTTTTGAGATTTTATTTTTTAGGATGATGGTTGGGTCTGATGAGTTCATAGTAGGTGAAGGTGTCTAGTTGAAAATAAGCAAGTACATGTATCTTTATATATTGTTGTGTTGGATGATGACTTGATGTATTATTTTGGATTAGGAATAATAGAAATGGTGATGTCGTTAGGATTTATTTTGGATGCTAATCTTGACCAATGTAGTGCTTGTGTTGCAAATTTAATATTATGTAGGTGTACTATACAATTTCTTGTCTATTGATGTGTGTATGTTGGGCCCAATGAGCCAAAAAAAAAAAAAAAATTGTGTGGGGAGTAAAAACGTGTAAGTTTTGTAGGTCATGTGACTAGAGATGAGAAATATGAGAGTAATTTTGAAGATGTTTATGATATGTTAAAATATAGGGTTGAGGAGGGTAAATAAAGAGTTTTGTAGTGGATTGGTTTTGTGTAATTTATATTTGTATCTTTTGTATAGCTACAAGACCTTGGTTTCAAATGTTTAGACTAGTGATTTAACCACTAAATGACCAAACACTGTTTTTTGGCAACATAGCAATTTTGGGCAACTCACTACGAACAGAGTTTTTATTTTTTTCTTTGAAAATTTCACAATTCATGTGCCCAAGGAGTAGCTTTAAGGCTCAATAATTTTCATAACTTTTGACTAAGTGGTTAAAAGTTATTGCATGATATGTAGTATTCTTTATATGGTGGGCAGCCCGGGCAGCTCAAAAAAATGATTTTTTTTAAAAATAAAAATTTGAAATTGGTTCTAAAGATTTATTTATATGTGAAAAACATTGAATCATTCCATTTTGATTAATGAGATGAAAGTTATGAGGAATTCTAGTTTGCGTGTAGAGATTGTAGGGTCATGCAATAAGTTTTTAACCATGTAGTCAAAAGTTTATGAATTTTTATGTGCCTTAAAGCTACTCCTCGGACACATGTGATGTGAAATTTTCCAAGAAAATAAATAAAAATTATGTTCGTAATGAGCCCAAAATTGCTTTGTTGCCAAAAAATGGTGTTTGATTCTTAAGGGATTAAGGAGAGTGTACAATGTTTGTTTCTTGTTGTATTGTTGTCACAGCTAGTCGATTTGTATTTTGGATAAAGAGATAATGAATTTTTGGATTTATTATAAATGTGTGCTTTGGTGTTTGTGGATGTATATAATTGGTTGTGTGATATTGACGTCATTATGCAGGTTACATTCTCTAGGTGTGACAATGATGTGGTATAGGGTTATAATATCTAGGTCTAAGCTGTAATATATTTTGTATGGGGAGTTCACTTAGAGTGTCCATTAGAAATCACGTGCAAACAAAACTTTGGACCCTATATATATTTTTTGAATTTAAAAAAAACATGAATAGATTTTTCTACTTTGAAAGTTTATGTTTTGAATTATTGATATTTTTATTTGTTAATAATAATTAGTTACAAATTTTTGAATTGAAAAGATACACTGTAGAATTGAAAAATAACTTTCACATCCCTACATTATATAAGAAAAAATTGTCTAAAAAATGAACAAATAATTCCTAAAAATAATTATCTATTGAAAGATCATTTTGAGTTGAATTGATTCAATGGTCATCTAAATGTGTTCTCTATAGTTATTTGAGTTGAAAAACATGCCATTTTAGTTCATTTTCAACCTTTTCTAGAAATCATTTCATATTTTATTTGAGTTGGAAAATTTGGCAATAGAAACCTATAGTCATTATTAAACAATGCTCAAAATTTTAGGTTGAAATTATAGTTTATTAGAAACCATTTGTTTGCACGTAGTTTGTTGTAGTAAAACTAAGTACACCCCCAAGATATTTTGTTACTTTGATTTGTGATTGGTAGAAGTGTTTATTGATTTTGTCTAGATTTTTAGATTTATGTAAGAGATGTGGGTCATGAAAGTGATTGCAAGAAAGAGTGGTTCTTTTTTCTTGTCACATTTAGAGTGACGGATTTGTCATCTACTATAACTTTTGAAGAATGAAACCAATGAACTTGAAATTTCTATTGGAGATGCCTTTTTTGATTTAATCACATCCCTCATTTTTTAGGAGTTAAAAAATCATTTTATATTTTAAATTCAATTTTGCTAATTTGTCGAACTTTGAGGTTTAGGGGAGTATCCAAAATTATTGACCTAGAGTTGAAATTTTTTCACACTAAGTGGACATGTTCCTACAAAGGGGCATTTAAAAATATTTTATTTTATGTCCTCCACATTTGTGCAAGTAAGGCTCCATGGTGTGCACACTTCTAAACATTGAAGATGATTTTAAGATCATTCTTTTGTTGAAATCTCATTACCATCAAGTCTTCACATCATAGTGGTTTCTGTGAAATTTAATTTGTAGTAGTGTGTTTGGTGCATGGTATTTTTCTATAATGAATATGTTTAGATCATGCCACAAATATTATCTAAGAGCAACCTCAGTCCAACATTTACTTCTGCTCAGCAATAGTATGTTGCCCTTGGTCAACAAAAATGCAGCCCCAATGCGGTCGGTATTGCACTCAGCACCTTTGTGAGCTTTGCAAAAAGAAGCCTTTGCACAACAAATTCATATTCTTTGTTGTGCCTTTGAACCTACCCGACACTTCAATAGTCAACACAATTATGGTGACAATTGAGTAACCAACAAATTATGAATAGGCAGTTCAATTAGGTAGCTCAACTTCCACAACTCTTGCATTAATAAAAACAGTCATTTTGCCTAGTCAACCAAAGTAGAGTTTGTGACGATGTTCGTGGGTTGAGGTGCAACAAATTGCAACCTTCATGTTAACTTCCAAGCATCTTAAATTGACTTGGAACATAGCACAATGGTCTAGACTAAGAATGCTTTAACAATTCAAGTGCATAGAAGGTTATGATTTGATTGGTATTTACAAGTTGGTAGTATTGATAGGTTTGATATGGACTACTGGATAAAGAATTTTTCTACAATGTCTTCTAAGTTAGTGATAATTGACCTTGGCATTCTTATATACAATCTAATGGAGGTGTGGCATAGTTTTGAAACTTTGTTTGTGTATTTGTTTGGATTGTGTATTAATATTTTGAAAGAGATTGGGCTCTATTTGAGCACTTTGAGTAGGCAAGAAGGTTGGTTGGACAAGACGTTTAAGGACATCAGACATCAGTCTCATGGATACCTTTTGAGAGATGGATTTATGTGGAAGAAGGCATAAGGGGGGAATGAAATGCCATTGAGAGTAGTTGGAGATTCCAAGACCAAATCCAAAGTTCTTGAAGAATTTCATGATACACTTTGGATTGGTCACAAAAGAGTTTGGGCTACATATACTAAGATCAAAGAACATTATTGGTGGAAGGAATTGTATAAAGACGTTAATTGTACAAAGGGTCTGCTGCCTTCTTTTCTCAAGGCTGAAATTTTGGATGTCCATAGAATTTGGACAAAGTGTTAGAGCGAGTTGAAATTTGGAGGAAAAGTAGGTAATTGCTCTATCTTTCCAAAAAGTCATTATATGTTTCATTAGGACTATGTATGAAACAGTAACACTAGATCTAAGTTTAGCCAAGGAGTTGAAGTTGGAGTTGAAGAAGACATTAAAGACTTGTGTGTTGTGGCTTGTCTTTCATTGTAAACTTTGTTGTTGCAGGCAGCATAGGTGAAACCATTGTTTAACTTCTTTTGTCAATTTTGTGTCGTAGATACAATGAAGTGGGATTCTTCACCTACATGGTCGTACTTTTATGTTGTTTTCATTGGTGAGGCATGATGTTTGGTCACCGTGGATTTGAAATTTAGGAGCCAATCTCTCGGACGGTTCAGCTTATGGTCTAGCCATCCCGTTTTACCCGTTCGAAGCTCATGGTTTTTTATCATGTACCATAACATTTGAATCCAATTAGAGCCATTACAAGATAGGCCAGCTTGAAGCAGTTTAAAGATTTGACAATTGAGTTTGAAGAATCTACATGATTACAACTTTTTTAATTCCTAAGCCATTTATGGTTGAAACTAGAATCCCCGTGATTTTCCAAGGCAAATTGCTCTCTACACGACAACAACAACTGTATTTTTGGCACTGTTGTGAAGCTCTCCGTTATGAAGGCTCCAAACAAACTTTATTTCTTGGTATTTGGACCTATGGTGTGAAAATTATGTTTTTTTGAATTATTTATGAATTAGAAAATTGAATTAAATTATCTTTTATTTTGAAAAAAACATAAATTTCATATCGCAAGTCCAAATGCTACAAATCAAAGACCTTGCACTCCTTTGTGCAAAAAATTATATATATATAATTTTTTTAATTAAATTATAAATAAATTATTTAAAATTTAAAAACTATTTTTAAAACAACAATATGACTAAATCAACACAAAAAATTGGACCAATTAGAATAGTTTAAAATTCAAACTATTTTAATGGATTAGCGCCAAGGCTCAGACCCAAAACAAATTTATATTAAAGAGAACCTCCAATTGGTTGGGGTGAACTCATCCCATTGCTCATCCCTTAATCATTCTATGATACATGTAAAACAAAAGCCCCCCTATTTTGTGCTTGATTAGTTTATCTTCTTTATCCTGCTAGCTAATTTGAGGCCTTTGATTGCAAATATGAATTCAAAATTTGCAAATAAAAAATTTCAGTGTATTCCCTCAAGGACAAGGGGGGGGGGGGGGGGGGGGGGGATTCAAGGCTAGGATGAATTGACTCCTTTATTGCCTTGAAGGGGAAACATTGGAATTTTTAATTTGCAATATGTGATAATGTTTTGAAATTTTGAATTCATAATTGCAATCAAAGGCCCCATGTTAGGGAAGAGAGGTGAAAACTTATCAGTAAACACGACACAAAATAGGGCCGGGGTGAATTGGCCCCCTTGCTTGTCCTGCCAAAGGCCATCCAGGGGTGCACATAAAAAAAATTCCCCTATTTTGTGTCATGTAAAATCTATTCTCTATAGTCCCCCTATCTAATTTGGGTAGGGGTGAACTATCCCCCTCGCTCGTCCCTACAAAGTCATTCCAAAGGTGCAGGTAAAATAAAAGACTCCCTATTTTGTGCTTGATAAATTTATCTTGTAGACCTCTCCTAGCTAATTTGGGGCCTTTGATTGCAATATATATATATATATATATATTCAGAATTTATAGAAAAATTCATGTGCGGAAAATAAAAAATTTCAGGGGTTTCCCTTAGGGTATGAGCAAGGGGTCAATTCACCCCGGCCCAAAATAGAGGGCATTTTTTTGTAAATTCCCCTTGGTTGGGGCAATGTGGGGGTGAATTCTCCCTGGTTGTCAATTCACGGCCAGGGAAGATTGACCCTTGTAATGCCCCGTGTTTTATCCCTGCAGAAAACACTGGAATTTTTTATTTGCTGCAAATGACAAAATTTTGAAATTTTGAATTCATATTTGCAATCAAAGGCCCTAACTTAGCTAGGAGACGTGGAGAAATAAAAAATTTAAGAGGCACAAAATATGGGGCAATTCTTACATTTTTTTCCTTTGATGGGGGCAATACAGGGTCAATCCTCCCTGGCCGGTCAGTTCACCCGGCCCTCCAGCTGGACCCATCAACAGTACCGACTGTAGAATTGGGAAGATTTGGCAGTTGCGGTCCAAAGTTCTAGGTCCCCAAGCCCTCCTTTTCCCTATAACTGCTTCTCCGTCCGGCTTGCCAATTGGCTCTTCAACAGTTCAAACCGTCAGTCAAGGGCCCTCCATGTCAGATATCCCTGATTCCAAGTAGTGATAAGGCCGTCTCTGACAAACCTAGTACTGTAGTGGTTCGGTCCCTTCAGTTCGGTGGGTGATATTATTCAGTGAGTAGCTTACACGTCACCAAGATTGATTTAATTATCGTCCCACAGGCATTTTATTTTTCCAGGATAATTGGGTTGGGATGCAGACAAGTGAGGCAGTCATCCATCTCTCTGGGGCTTTTCTCGTATGTGCCATGTGGCAGACGTACACTTGTACACATGAAAATGGACGGATCTGGACGCCTCGCTGGCATCTCGTCCGTTCCTCTGACGATCCACGTCACCAAAAGCGAAATAAACATGCTGGACGGTCGGAGGGGTCTGGACTCTGGACTCTGGAGGAGGGTGCTTCAAGGGTGCCACGTGGAGGGGTGTCCAGTCCATGGACAAAAGGCCCTAATCTATTGATGACATGACATTGTTACGGGTGGTTTTAGGGATTATCCAACTACACTAAATAGTGAAATTAGGTTGCCTTTACAATTAGGTTGCCTTACCCCCAAAAGTTATTGTGTAAGCTATCAAAGTCAAAAATATCTCTACAAGTACTTCCATTTATATACATGGAGGTTCATGAGTTTCAACTACATTAAAAAACTAATTCAAAAGTAGTATTTTCTTGTATTGAAAAAATACATATTTAAATAGTGTGGAATGTCGAGAAATTAGTGAGGGGCAACCTAATTTCACTATTCAGTGTAGAAGGTATAACTTTACAAAGAGACCTTCTTGTTCTAACTTTTGTTGAAATTTGAACTTTAGATTGGCTGATGTTTCTTGTTTTATAGAGTTGTCAGACACACATCCAATTGTAATGCTAGAGCACTCCCTACATTTGAGGGAGCAAAAAGAAACCATCTAGCACTGCTTGATAATGTTACGGACCTTTCCTCTTTCTCCAATGCACTCTACAATCTACATTCTAATTGGAAATTACACTTGAATTGTTGACATTCCCCCTGAATAATTTAGGGCGGGTGGACTTCCATTGTGGAGTTGGAATGGAAACACAATGGACTTCCATTGTGGAGTTAAAACAAATCTCAAGTTGGAATAGCATTATCTTGTGAATAGGGAAAAAGGCTACATTTTAGGATAAACTTGTTGTCAAACTAAAAGCAACCCAAAAATTTAAGTTGAATGTTACAAACTACTCCCTTTGTCCCAAAACAATCTTCCCATTTGACAAAATGTTGTGGATTAAGGTCAGAAATCAACATTTTTAAATTTAGTTTTGAGCTATACATAAAGCTCAATGCTCTCTTATCATTGAGCAAATTTGATTTTGGGATTAATTTTTGAATTGAAGTTGTGGAGCTTTGAAATGTGGGAGTTTCTGTCTTTTCTAGAAGAGCACTGCTAGCCAAACAATTGTACAATTCCGACTTTGTTTATTGTAACTTTTTGTCTTTTCAAGGTGTGTGTTATAGTTCTTGCATTGGATTTGTCCATGACATACTCCCGTAAGTACCGCAATATATGGGAGGTGGGTAGAATCCAAGTTTGATAGACATTAACTACGCGGCCAACTAGTAGGTGCAACTTTCCATAATAAAGGTTGATAAGTCGAGCTGAAGGTCACACTTTGGATAACCAGTTCGTCATCTCGTATCCAATTACCTTCCAAGGTTAAGTTGGAAACTTATATCATCTCATGTTCATGGATTATTGCTAGCCTAGCTATTCTACTGAGCCATGATGGCCACATACAAAGTGTACAATATATTGGTCATCAAATTTTTTATTCTTGCCAAAAAAAACACCCATCCAAGCTCTTAGACTTTTTATGTAGCTACTATGTCCATAAAAAGGCTTTATTTCGTGGGCTCTTTTTCCACATCACAAGAGAAAGATCACTTTGGAACAAAAAAACTGAAGCCAACAAGAACATCATTTGGAGACGGAGAGAATAGTTTTTTGAAAGTTGTAAATTTGCTTCCCTCCACTTTTCATCGGCCTCTACCTATTATTTTGCCGTCCAAGAATTCCAATTTTCCTCTTGCAAATATAATAGACTTCCACACAGAGTCCGAGAAAGTCATTTGTCTTTTTTTTGGTAAAACTTGTCTGATTTTAACCCCTAAAGGACCAAACACCGTTTTTTGACAACATAGCGTTTTGGGGCAGCTCACCACGAATGGAATTTTTATTTTTTTTCTTTGAAATTTTCACACAAGATGTGCCCGAGGGGTAGCTTTAGGGCCCAACAATTTTCATAACTTTTTACCACATGGTTAAAAAGTTATGGTATGATATGTAGTTTTCATTGTTCGGCGGGCAGCCCGTGCAGCAAAAAAAACTTCTTTAAAAATCATTTTTTAGAGAAATAAAAATTTGAAATTGGTTCTCTAGATTTATGTGCACAAGGAAAGCTTTGAATCATTCCACTTTGATTTATGAGATGAAAGTTATGAGGAATTTTAGCTGTGGGTAGTTTGCGGGTAGTTATAGAATCTCTACTCTAAAATAAACTTTAAAGTCCTTTATTTAACTCAATTTTCAATATTTTTGGAAAAAAATATAAACACAAGGTGTAGATTGTTTATTACAACATTACAATCGTTTGGATTGGCATTTTTCAATTCCATAATTAAATCCTTAACAATTTAGTGTTTTGAATCATTTTCTACTTCTTTCTACTTTCTATTTTTTTCCTATATGTTGTAAAATTCCAAATGATCTGAAATTTTTCAAGCATGTAGCTAACTTGCTTTGAAGAATGAATCCAAAGAGTTACCACCATTTTGGACATTTTTTCATACAAATGTGACCATGTGGAGTGCAGCTGCCCGGTTTTTCGCAGGGACAAAAAAAGGGGTTTTGTCACTTCAAATGCTAATATCTTGCAATCTACACGGTGGAAATTTCTGAAATTTTTTACACATCTTCTCAAACTAGTTTACCACAAGATCCTACGGTTACATGTGTCCAAAAATGTTTTTTTTTCCAAAATTTCGTACTTGTACTAGAAATGGCAGTTTGGGAGCTTATTTTTGTGAAAACATAGTCAAAAACCTTTAGGGGTTAATACATCTAGTAATTAGTTTCACCAAATGAAACCCTACCTAAAAGACAAGTATTAGCTGCAATGTTTCACATATTTTGACGTTGAAATTGAGGATGGACATGTTTTGCATCATGTAACGGAGGTTTCTCAATGGCATCCCTATCTGCATACATTGAACATCCACATTTTAGCCTTACAAATAATGGACAGGTGTTGATAGGAGGGAAGGAAACTGTTTTGGATATATACTTACCACCTTATCTTATCTTTTTGAAGATTGGATCTGATGCAGGAAACTACTCACAGCTTTGCCTTGTCGTTCCAAAGTAAGTTAAGGTAGGAGGCTCTGAAAGCGAGCGGGCATTTAAGGTAAACCAGCCTATGACAGGCAGATTGCCTGGTTTGCCTTGTTGACATATTTTGAAATTTTGAAATTTTTTCTTCATATAAAGGCAAACATGAAAAATTGGTAGAACAACTGAAATTTTATTTTTTTGACAAAGTATGAATTTGTTACAGATTTTTGAAGTGAATTGGCCAGATGGCTCAAAACAGTCTGTAGACTATCCCACAACCATCAAAAACTATACCCATGGTGGTCATCAAACCACCCAATGCAGTTACAATTTTTCCTAACATGGTTGAAATATTTTCTAACATGGACATGACATAAAGGAATAAAAAATTTAGTTCATGTAATGAATTACACTAGAAAGGGACGAGTTCCTAAAACAGTCTCTAACATCTCCATCACCATCATACAAAACATTGATTTCAGCCATCAACCTACCTAATAAAGTTTTGCTTACATTAATTGGAAAAAACCTGGCACAGATTGATGGAAAACTGTAATGGGTCATCTTATAGATGTCTGTATTAGGCACTTGGCCTGTCATAGGCTGGTTTACCTTAGAACTGCTCATGTAGACTCGCCTGAAATGGACATAAGGTGGTCTTTAAATGGATCTTCTGTAGTCATTGAATGGATCGGTAAAAGAAATATTATTGATTGCAAGAGCCAATCATTCTCTTTGTTTTTCCATTTCTCTTTTGAAACTGCATCTGAACAGTTTATGGAAGACCTAGGGTCATAAATAGGGACCTATGACTCATTACGTTTGAAAATTCATAAGTAATTCAAAAATGTTTCAAAAAATACGAAACGACTTGTGTTACGATCACAATCTATTTTTCTTTGTCTGAAAAATGAGCTAATAATAATCTCATACAAGAAACCACATGAAAAAGGCAGACCAGCCCTTAGATGCTTGCTTTCAGAGCCTCCTACCTTAAGTTAAGCCTTATCAACAAACTTAGGGTGGTTTCTCACCTCCAAGTCAGTAATTTCCTCGACTTGTCTTCCATGGACCCAATCATCCTAAAACATTCAACTGGTTTCTGCAAATCCATCCATCCATCCACCAAGAGATCCCAAAGCAATGGACCCGGCACTTTGAAATCTTCAGATCAGGGAGGCACCTTAACTTAATTCGCCTCTTGCATATTGTAAGGTAGGAAGCTCATAAACCGACCGGGCTGTAAAACCGATCATGGCCCAGAGGTACATTTTGCTTTCTTCCATGTACCAACAGTGTACAATTCAAGGGGTGGTCGCTTTTAGTGACCACTGTGTTTCAACTTCAAAAATTCATAACTAATTCCACAAAGGTTCAAAAAATATGAAACGACTTGGGTTAGATGCGAATTCCATTTTTCTTCCTACTAAAATTTACTGAAAATTGTTTCAAGCAGTTTAGCTTCCCCGAAATGGCAAACAGCTCTTAAATGGTCGGTTTATGAGCCTCCTACCTTAGAGGAATGCAGATTTATTAATTGATTGACTGGGCGCCTGATGATGCATTCACCTCTTTCTTGCAGCTGCTGGCTGCTTGAATAATAATGTTCAACAAAGTTAACCCCTCACTGCCACAGCTCGACCAACACGTTTTATGAGAAACTTGTGGCTTGATTCAATTTCTCATAAAAAAACGCATCATCCTCTAGGAAATCCACGGTTGGATGTAGAAGCTACCTTCCTCATGAATTGGGACTTTTTTTTTTGTCCTTTCTGCATTTGGCGAGGAGCACGTTCGGGAAACTTTTTGAGTTTTACCAGTTGATTTCCTTCAATTCTCACACTGAACCGATTTTCGAAGAACTGCGTCCGGTTATTTCCTCTATTTTTTTATTTTATTGAAAATATAAAATTTATAGTTTTTTTCACCGGTTTTTTGCCGATGTTTTCAAATTGCAACTGATTTTTTTCCCAAATTCCTCCGGCTAACTTTGCACTAGCTGCCAGTTTTTTCCAATCATTGGTAAGGAGAGGGTTGGTTGAGATCATAATGTTTGATTGTACGGGAAGTATAGTGGTAGTGGGGATTAACCCTAAAAGGGCCTAAAGATCCTTTGTAGCCATATAGTATATTTTGTATTTGGTGGTATTTGATCAAAAAAACATTGATCAAATATTGTTCAGTTGAAAGTAAATTAATGGTCATGATAGAACATAAACAACAATGTCTCACAATTGACATATTAAACCACAATTTTTAAGAGCTATAAAGCAAAATACTAGCCGTATACAAGGGACCCCAAGGGCCTTTCAAGGATTAACCCTAGAAAGACTGACATTGCCTTGGTGATAGGTACTCATTCAAATATGATTTTTGGACCAATAGATGCATTCTCTGTTTCTACAATAACAGAGAAAAGTCATCCACCCTTTGCGTGTGTCCGCAGCATGTGTTGTTTACACTGCAATCTAAGGTAGTAGTTGCTTTTTCTTTTCTCTTTTTTTTCCCCTTTTCTGTGCACTTAATTGAAGGCTTCCTCTCTTATAGGAAAAAAACCCATGGTAGGAGGTTGTACTTGCTCTCACATGCCATGCAAAAGTATGTCTGCATCTCTCAAGGCAGCGCCTTTGGGGCCTGGAGACCAGTCATAGAAACTTACTAGACTTTGTGAAGTCCTCCCAAAACTGAGCAATTCCAAGGTCTACTATTCCTACGTAACTTATTCCGTGGTCAGTACAAAATTAAATGTGGACCACTCAGTGTCCCTTTTCACCCAATGAAAGGCTGAGGATCACCAGTCTCTACACTAAATTCCTAAAAGTGTGCACTACCTCCCATACTGCAACTCTAACTTATGTTTTGCACTTTTACAGCTTCCTCACTCATTCTTGTGCTATGACTTTTGTGAACAAGAACGGTGTGATCATGAGGGTCTGTCCACCTCAACCAAACCTTACCCGTGTTGTGCAATATGAATGTTGTTGTAGATAAGATTTGGACATTCGAATTTAGAAAGCAGAGAGTAGATGCTATAGTCTTTGTCCGTAGGATAGAGTCAATAAACATGTCACCGAATGTATTGAGTTTAACCCCTAAAGTCCCGCTTGTCCCCTTGAGGGACGATTTGGGTCCGGGTAGGTTCCTATTGTCTCAATTTGAAGTGAATTCTTTTGAGATTTTTTGAGGTTGTGTAGCTTTGCAAGAGCTTTGTGAATATGTAATTTTTTTTCTATTCGGATGCCAGATAAAAAAGTTATGGCACAATGAGCAAGAAATGGAGATTGACAGGTAGCCCCCCCCAAATTACAAAAAGTCAAAATATTTTTTTTGAATTTTTCCCTAAAAGATTATGTTTTCACCTATACGTGAAGCTTTGATTCATTCTATTTGGACTAGGGATGAGAAAGTTATGGCCAATCTTAGTTTTTTGGGCAATTTAAGCATCTTCTTGAAAAAAAACTTTTTGTTCAACTTTGAATGCTGATATCTTCCAATCCGTACAGTGAAATTTGATGAAATTTTTACTACATGATCTCAAACAAGTTAAGTACAAGATCCTATGGTTAAATTTCCAAAAAAACAAAAGAATTGGTTTCTTTTAAGTGAATACAACAAAAGTGGTAGTTTTTAGTCTTTTTTTGGCAAAAAACACCCTCGGGGTTTTAGGGGTAAAGGGAGGCAAGCCATTTTTGACCCCTTAAGCAAATACACATATTTGCAAGGCGGATTTCAACAGAGGGAAAATTCTTCCATGTAGAGGGGGGTTCACAAGGTTTCTATAATTTTTCAGATTTTTATTTCTCAAAACATAATTACTGTGAATTTTTTAGCTGAAGATTATGCTCCACCCATACTAGTCATATAAACCTTCCTATTTTCAACCAAGAGTTGGTTGCAAAATCCACCAAGGGTATTGAAAGTCTTGTAGCCAATTATAATGCGCCACAATTGCGTTGGGAAATGTGCCACTATAATTAATGGATGCTTATCACCTCTTGCACAGAATTACACCACCCTACATTGTGAGAATGGGGGGAATCAAAAATAGGTTGCCTTCCTTAGTGACTCTATCAATTTTATCCCCTTGGTGCACTAGGAGTTAGGTTTTGGGATGAACTAGCTCTATAATTATTGAGTCTCTAAGTTAAAGACTTCACCCCTATTAATAGTTGCTCAATTGTACCTTTCCTTCCATCACCTAGCTAAATAGGAGAATTCAATTCAAAATTTTCATAGATGATAAATGACAAATTTCATCATTCTTTCCTAGGAGTTGAGCGTATGTGTTGATTCTTCCTATCCAAGGGGTTGCGTTTACCAAATTGTAAATGACTTATGAATAGTACTAGAGTCACTTGTCTACATTGCTTTATCCAAATAGAGCATGTGGCAATAATTGATCAAAATCACATTTTTTGAATTATTTAGTGCAAGTTGAAATATATTTGTATTGTACCAATTCCCACAAAAAAAATCCACAGTGGTGACATTAATTTTTTAGGTATTGCAAATTCCTCCTTGCCACTATTAGGATGAACCATTGCACTTATTAATGGTTACATGCTATGTAGGGACATCTAAATGCACCACTTTCTTTTATACTAATGCACATTTATTATTATTATTATTATTATTATTATTATTATTATTATTATTATTATTATTATTATTATTATTATTGTTGTTGTTATTATTATTAGACTGGTCAAATTTCCATATTTTTTTGTTGGCGTATGCAAGGAGGTCGCAACGCAGAAAAGAATGCAACATGTGGATCCCCTATGCAAAGTTATGAAGGGTCAAAGTTTTTTTGAATAGATGTTCTAAAATCGTTTCTTCAACATAAATACACAATGATTTTGGAGATGGTGTACAAAGTGTTAATGATGGTTTTAGACCAAGTCTAATTTGGGGTGTATCCACCTTAAGAACCATTAGAAAGAAGCCCTTATTTCCCACCAATCCAGTAAAATAGTCACTTCTTACTCTTTCTTATCACTAACTAAAGTACCAATGCTATGGATTGCCTGTCATGAAACAGAGTACATTGCACCATGTCTAAAAATGCCATCATCACTTTGTATACATCTCCAAAATCAATATGTATCTATGTTGAAGAAACAATTTTTGAACATCTACTAAAAAAACTTTGATCCTTCATAATTTTTGCATACAATATCTAAAAGTTGCATTTTTTTGTGTTGGAACCTCTTTGCATTTGCCAACAAGTAAATATGAAAAATTGACCAATTTAATGATAGTAATTGTACATTAGTTTAAAAAAAATGGCTTTTTTGGGCTTTCCCTAATCCTCATTGGCCATGGAGGATGGATCCTTTCATTGCCCAAATCTTGGATAAATGTAAAAATTGTCCCCTATTTTGTGCCTTGTAAATTTTATATTTCTTCACCTCCAGCAATTGATTTTGGGCCTCTAATTGCAAAATATGCATTCAAAATTTTCAAAATTTATCATGGGTGGCAAATACAAAATTTAATTGTTTTTTCTAGGGATAAAACATAGGGCAATAAGCGAGGAGAATAATCCTCCATGGCCAACCTTAAGGTAGTTTGTTCTAAAAGCGCCAATGTTCTAAAAGCAATCATGACATATGGGTACATTTTGCTTTGATTCTTCAATGCAACAACATTGTAGATTTCAAGAGATGGTCGCTTTCAGTGACCATTGCATTCCAACTTTGAAAATTCGTAACTAATTTCACAAAGATCCAAAAAATGTGAAACAACTTGGGTCAGATGCCACTTCCATTTTTCTTCCTATGAAAATTGACTGAAAATTATTCTAAGGAATTTAGCTTCCCCCCCAAAAGCAATCAGCTCTTAAATGGTCGCTTTAAGAGCAGACTACCTTGAATCTAGGTAAATAAAATTACAACTGAAGTAAACAATACAAAAAACAAAGCTTCACCAAGCGTCATGGCCGGGGTGAATTTCCCCCCTCACTTGTCCCCGGGGGAAAACCCTAAATTTTTTTATTTGCCACACATGATAAAATTTGCAAATTTTGAATTCATATATACAATCAAAAGGCCCCAAATTAGCTAACGAGAGATGTAGAAAACAAATAAAACAAGCACAAAATAGTTTGTTTTTTCTTACATGCACCCCAGGAGTGACTCAGGCGGGGGTCAGTTCCGTCACCCCGGACCATCGTCACGACCTCCAACGCAAGGTGAAAAAACAAACCCCCTTGAGGTAAACCCACAGCAAAAGAAACAGTCCCTGGTCGGTCCCCCTCCCTTGATTTGCGCTACTTGACTCCCTTTTTCAGTCCCGGTGGTCCCAAAAGCGAAAACGGGGACGAAGCAGTTCAGAAAGGGCAGGAAGCACACTACAGTACTGTAATAAGCTCAGTCATTTCGAGGGCCATCTGGGAGTCAAGCTGATCTTTATAAAATGAACCATCATCACCCACTCACTCCCATTCAATTCTCTCTCGGCCGCAGCCAAGCTTTGCTTGCTTTCGTACTTCCCCTTTGCTCCTTCCCGATCCTTCGACGTTACCGAGGCTCTCCATATCCAGTCCATCCTGTTTCCATTGCTGGACCAGTAGTCTCACAGCAAGCTCCATCCAATTGGCACTTGTGGGGACACATTCTTGGGTAAAATCAGCAGCTGCTGCTGCAGTTGCAGTTGCAAAAGAGATTGAGAGTCGCAGTGGTTGCAGTTTTGGGGAAGCCCAGCTTGGAGTGCTTCGGGATCCATTGAGTGATCGGGTGGTGCGCCTCGTCTGCAGTTGCGTAGAGAATTTGTCGAATTTGACCTTGCGAGTTCGTGAGGGAGAAGGTTCCAAGAGTCTGTGTGGGGGGATCTTTTTTTTCTTTTTCTTTTTGAGGGTGGTGGGGATTTGGTGGGATTTTGAGTGTCCTGGGGATTTGCAGTGGATTTCTGTTGGGGGCGAGATTGGGTAACCATGAGTTCGTGACGGAGTTTTTTGGGGGAATTGATACTCTGGTAGTTTTTTTGGGGGGGGGGGGCTTGGTACTCTGTTTCTTGCGCGGCGGAGAATTTTCAAGATGGGTGGTGGCAAGGTGACTGCGCTGCTCGTGGTCGTGTTGTTGTTGTTTGGGTCTGTGAGCTGGAGCGATGCGCGCTCGCCGAAGGCGTTGAGGAGCTTAGGGCTGGGACACCGGATGACGTCCGTGTACGACTTCGAGGACGGGTCGGGGTTCGTGGCCAATTTGGAACTCATCCAGCGGACGGAGGTTTATGGTCCTGACATCAGCCCTCTGCGAATGGTTGTTAGGTATGTTTCTTGATGAACTTCCGTCAGTTTGATTCTGTCAATTGCGACTTGTATTGCTGTTTTCTTGAATCCGTAGCGTATTTCAGAGTCGCCACTTTCATCAGGTGGTGTGCACTCAATGGTGGAAGTGTCGCCCTCCGCCTTGAGGTGGACTATAATTTTCAACTGTGAAATCTCTGTCATGTCCACGCTTGTGATCAGAGTGTCGTCTTAATACTCCCCTCAGTGTAGACTCGTCGTGTTATTCAGATATTGAGGGAAGATGGGTCACCACCCCTTCACGCTCTGTGATCAGAGAATCATCTCCATGTTGTCAAGAGTGTAAACTCATCCTCTTCTGTTCAAAAATCGACGGAAGATGAATTCATGTTCTGTGGTTGTAAGAGTTTTCTTCGTGCTTTGTGATTCTGTGAGTATTCTGAAACTCACTAATGGTGGATACGGGTTGCTCTGTGGTTGTGTGTTTCCAGGTACGACAGCGACGAACAAGTGCACGTCCACATCACGGACTCAAGGCAGACGCGCTGGGAAGTCCCGCAAGAGCTCATCCCTCGTCCCGCTATCCCCTCTCTCGCGACCCACACAAGTCCGAAGCGCGCTCTTGGGACTGATCAGCAGCAACGTCAGTTGGAGGTTTCCTACACAGTGGAGCCTTTCGGCTTCGCCATCACGCGCACCTCCAGTGGCGAATGTCTGTTCAACTCCACCCCATCGGAAGATGTCGCCTTCAACTCCATGGTGTTCAAGGATCAGTACCTTGAGATTTCCACTCACCTCCCTCGCAACAACTCTCTCTTCGGCATTGGCGAGAGCACTCGCCCCGACGGGCTGCGCTTGACTCGCGACCGCGTGTACACTCTCTGGGCGACGGACATGGCTGCTTACACTGTTGACGTCGACCTCTACGGCTCGTACCCTTTCCACATGGACGTCCGCGACAATGGCGCCACGCACGGCGTTCTCTTGCTCAACAGCAACGGCATGGACATCTACGTCGGGGAAGACGAGCTCACGTATCATGTGATCGGCGGCGTTTTCGATTTTTACTTCTTCTCGGGACCAACGCCGCTTGCGGTTGTGGATCAGTACACACGTCTTGTGGGGCGTCCTGTGGGCATGCCGTTCTGGAGCTTTGGTTTCCATCAGTGCCGGTGGGGTTACGACACGATTGATGATCTTAAGCACGTGGTGGAGCATTTTAAACAAGCCAGCATCCCGTTGGATACCATTTGGAGCGACATCGACTACATGGAGGCTTACAAAGACTTCACGCTTGATCCCGTGCGTTACAACGAAAACGAAGTGCGCGCGTTTGTTGACGAGCTTCACGAGAATGGGCAGCACTATGTCCCCATTTTGGATCCAGGAATCAGTGTGCAATTCGAAAATTATGCAACTTTGAACCGCGGATTGGAGCAGGACATCTTTCTGAAGAACGAATTCGGGAATAACTACCTCGCGCAAGTGTGGCCGGGGCCAGTGTACTTCCCGGATTTTCTCCACCCGAATGCGACGTCGTGGTGGACCAACGAAGTCGCGGAGTTTCACAAGAAAGTCCCGTTTGACGGGCTGTGGATTGACATGAACGAGGCGTCGAATTTCTGTACGGGATCCGCGTGCTCGTTTGAGTTTGGTGTAACAAATCTTAAAGGGAATGACAGCAGTAACGACCAATGTATATTGCATTGCGTGAACGGGACTTCCAGATTCGACCACCCGCCGTACAAGATCAACCGCAACGGCTCATACACCAACATCGGCGACAAGACGATCGCCATGACGGTGAAGCACTGGAACGGCGCGTTGGAGTACGATGCCCATAACTTGTATGGGCTGTCCGAGTCGATTGTCACTCAGAAGGCGCTCACGACGGTGACGAAGCAGCGGCCGTTCATTCTTTCCAGGTCGACCTTTTTAGGTTCCGGCGCGCACACGGCGCACTGGACGGGCGACAACAAGGCGACCTGGGAGGATCTGAAATACTCTGTTGTGAGTGTTATGAATTCCGGGATGTTCGGGGTGCCCATGGTGGGCGCGGACATCTGTGGATTCGCAGGGAACACCACCGAGGAGCTTTGCAGGCGCTGGATGCAGTTGGGCGCATTTTATCCGTTTTCACGTAACCACGCTGCCATTGGAACCATCAACCATGAGCCATATCTCTGGGAGTCTGTCGCAGCTTCATCACGCACAGCGCTTGGGTTACGTTATAAACTGTTGCCACATTTTTACACGCTCATGTACGAGGCCACCAAGAGCGGTGCGCCCATTGCGCGCGCGCTCTTCTTCTCCTTTCCAGAAGATCTCGCCACACTCGCCATCAACTATCAGTTTCTCCTAGGTAACAACATTTTAGTTTCCCCTGTAGTCTCTCCCGGTGTCACCACTGTTGAGGCGTACTTCCCGAAAGGCATATGGTACAACCTCTTCGACTTCTCACGAGTAAAATCTCGTGGTGAGAAGTTTACCTTACCTGCACCAGCAGATTCTATCAACGTCCACCTTCACGAAGGGCAAATCCTGCCAATGCAGGAAGCGAGGTTAACCTCGGCCGAAGTTCGGAAGACCCCACTTTCGCTTGTGGTTGCATTCGGGGAGTCTTCTTCTGCCTCTGGGAAACTATTTCTGGACAATGGTGTGGACTTGGAGATGGATATTCGAGAAGGCTCATCGACATTTGTGCAGTACTTTGCGGAGCGAGACGCGGGGAGCTTGGTGGGTCGTGTGATTGCAGGCGAGTATGCGCTTGCGCAAGGAATGGTGCTGCAGAATGTGAAGCTTCTGGGGGTTTCTAAGGCGCCGAAACGAGTGGTTGTGAATGGGGGTACAGTTGTGGAGAAGGTGAATTTTGATGGTGAGCTTCAATCTCTGGAGATTTCGGGGTTGAATGTGCCGGTGGGGAAGGACTTTGAGATGAAGTGGGAGATGCACGACGACGAAGAGTCTGCGAAGTGGGCGTCGCAGTGAAGATGAAGATGAGGATGCGTTGCTCACTCTCCTTTGTATATAATTGTTGAGCTGCAATTTTTCTGCCGTGGCGATGCGGTGTGATTAAACGAAGGAATTTTCCTGCCGTGGTACATCAATTCTTGTATAATTAATTTTGCACTTATATATATTGATCGTTTCGTTGAGACGTTTGTTATCTCTTCCATTACTAGAAGAATAGTAGTGCAATTACTGCCGATGTTGTAGATTGACTCTTGGAAGAGATTAGGATCACTCATATAGAATTCCCACAGTCAAACAACAGTTTATTGGGATGAGCCCCTGAATGTGGGGTTGCTCCTTCCTTCTGTGGCCTGTGCTGCTCTGTACTACTGCGTTTTGAAATATAATCTGAAGCAGCGGTGGCTTGTCGAATTTAAAATTCAACCCATTCCACCTTTCTCTGGCTATCTGTGTGTAACTTCTGCATGCCCCTGCTTGGCTGTCTTATTAGAAACTGTACGCTTTCTGTCAATTTACGGTTGTGAAGATCATTTGGGATGTTCGTTATTATTGCAAGCTAGCAGCTAAACTACTTTCTTCTGTGAGGGAGTTCTAGATTTCTATGACTTTCTGAGCTCTGGAATTCTAGATTCCTGACCTTCTTCTCTGACAGTTCTCGAATAAGTTGATGGATCCTTAGTTGCAAGTTACAAGTTAGCTTGAGCACTGTTAAGATTGATGAAAGTTGAGTATTGTGTTTGTGATGAGTTGGTGACTCGTCTTACACATCCAAGTTCCATTCTGCAATTGGAATGCATGAAACAGAGCTTCAGCCATTATTGAGTTGAGGTACAATAGTTCTAGCGAACTCTATACTTCATCCCTATTTTCTTTTCACTTCATCCCTATTCCCTTACTGTTCACTCTTTTTGCTTTTTCTTCATCTCTATTTTCTAGACAGAAAAGTTGAGGTCAATTGACAAGCTCTAGCGCATTCTCCATGGAAACTTCATCATCTCCCGATTCCTTGACGAATTACAGAGTATTGTATTTTGAGCAGGCCATATAATCGTGAACGAAGTAAATACTCTATACATTTAAGGTGACAATTGGTCCGGCCTAATGGAGAACACATGAGCACCAACAGCCGTTAATCTGACCAATGAGTTGGCCTTCGACACCGTTTCGAGGGATCCCAAGGAGTTGCATCCTTTTGAAACCGTGATTTGAAGAGGGAGCTTTCAGTTACGCGATCGTCTTTACGATTCAAGAGTGAGAGTAGACTTGCCCAAGTTCATACGAAGTCGGAACAAGCTTTGGTATTTTAGTATTGAAGTATGTGGACTGTCAGCTCACTTCACCCACCTCCAAATCTTTTCTTCTACCCCTTTCTTCAAGCTTCAACAAATTCGGAGAATTCATGAATAAATTCAGTGCAGGTTTAGATCTGATCTTCAGAATCGGGGTTGAAACAAATCCATTTCAAGCAGCTCGTGGAAGCCTCTAATTGTTGCCATCCTGTCTGCGTTGCCGTGCTTGAATGTACGGTTTTAGAATTCAATGCGCTTGTAGGCTTTATCTGCCATCTGCACATTCCCATTCACGCTTCAAAACAGAGTATTCAATAAACTCTGAATTCGCAAAGGCTGCATCCCCAAAGCCTGAAACCCCTACTGCAGGAATAGAGTAACCCTTCTCGCTTGACTCAGGCGTCTTGCGGCTTCAGGGTTTGCAGGATCAGTTGCAAAGCCTCGCTTCTTGTCTAAGGTTGCGTTAGGGTTGAATCGATACATCAGATGATTTGAAGCACAATTTGAAGAGTGTTTGTGAGGGTTCTCCAAAATGGAGATGGTTTCGAAGCTCCCCATTGGAAGTGACGAAGGTTTTGATGGGGAAGCGGGAGGAGCAGCAGCCATGGCTTCTCGCCCGTCGCGCGCTTCTCGTGTCTCAATGACAGGAGACTCCAGAAGGGAGAGCTTCAAGCGGAGGACTGACGGGACAGGGCTTTACGAGCCTCCGTCTTACCAAGATCAGGCTCGCAAACGCATTATCGTGGAGAAGGTAAGCAAGCCTGGTGGTGGATACATACAAATTGTACGCAATGTCACGTGCAGTTGTATGCGATTTTTTCTGATTTGCACCCGAAATTGCGCAATAGAACCCTAAGCTGAATGTCTCGAGTTCAGCTGAATGTCATGTGGTATCAAGCAATTGATGACGCTGAGTCTGCTGATTCCTACAATGCAGATCGTTTCGGAACTTGAAATGACGCCGCGGATCTTCAAAGGATCCGGGGAAGTGGAGCCCAAGCTGTGGCAACAGGCGCCAACTTCCTTGCAGAGTCCCTTGATGAATAAGCTCAAACGAAACCTGCAGGAACGCAAGCAGAAGATGAAGGTCTTCACGGCGAATCCAAAATTCGAAGACTATTTTTATGTAAGCTGAAAGTTCATCACCTCATGTTCTTTTACAGCATATTCAATTAGGTCATGTAGGGACTCTCTTTTGTCCAATCTTATCTCTTTTTTCGACCAGCAAATGCAGTGTTCTTCACTGATTGAGGTAATATTAAAATTGAACCGTATGACCAATTGAACTTGTCATCTTCAAGCCGTGAATCCTTGATCTTTAAGGGTTAACATGAAAACAATGTTAGTAGCAACAGAGTAATCTACTTGTTCTGTTCTATGTCCATTTGGCTTCTAAGTTTTCAGGAGGCTCTGGACTTGAACTAACTCTCACACAAGGATTGATTTCAAATGTTGCATTGATCAGGTACCGAAAGGCCCTGAGTATCGACCGACACCTTCCTTGGTCGAATCAACGATGGGGAGCAAGGAGGAGGTTGTAGGTCGGGAAGTCATTTTCAAAACCGCCTTGGCGCAACTCAGGTGCCACCTCAATGACTTCCACAACTTTGAAATGCACGGATAGGTCTTTTGGTAAGTCACCCACCCTTAGCTGACATGCTCCCCTCCTCCTCATCTAGACACTAAGAATCCTCACTTTTGGTTCGAAATCGCTGAACCTCTGGAGAACCAAGAACCCTAAATTTCATTTCATTTTTTGTGGGACTCTTTTTCTGTCCAATTTTATTCAGTCATTGACCAAAACATGCAACGCTCTTTACTGATTCTAGTGGTAATAAACTTGATCCCGTTTGAGTTGCATCTTTCACAGCATGATCAATCGAATTATTCATGTTTTATGACCAGTAATCCTTATTCCTACGGGGTTTAGATATGAAGGAGAAATACATGAGTAACCCATAAGCAGATGGAATGCACTCCGAGAGTCTGTGACTGTATAATTGAGAGACTGAGAGACTTTGTTGGAGATTTACCGAATGTCTGTGAGAGCTTGGAGGCTAATGCAGATGGAATTCACTCAGAAGTCTGTGAGTATATATGCCTGAGAGACTGAGAGACTGAGAGACTTTGTTGGAGATTTGTCGAATGGCTGTGTGAGCTTGGAGGTTAGAATTTTCAAGCTACGTTTTGCATTACGAGCATGACTGGCAAGACTGTTCTTCTTTGTGGGGCACATTGCTTGCAGAAAGCTTCACGGGGTTTGGTCGGAACTAGGGAAACCCTACGTTTGCCTTGGTGTGCCCAATGTTAATGTCAGCCCCGATCCTCCCATGCCAGAGAAACCCTACGGCGTGGATGGCGTGGAGAAGTTGGACCATTTCGACTTCTTCCCCGCACCTCCGATCACCGAGGAGCAGCGGCAGCAGCTGCACGCGGAAGCGGAAGAGGCGTCCATGCCGCCCTCCAAGAGAAAAAGGGAGCTGCAGCTCAAGTACTCACGGACTGCTTTAGAGATGGACCGCATGCTCCAGAAGATGGGGCTCACGTTCTTCCATGGTGCGCTTCTTTGCATCTTGTTTCACGTTTCATTATGCTCATGGCAGTGCTTCTAGCTGCATGCACAAATTGTATGGTGTTTAGGGTTTATGAACTTCTAAATTCATGCACAAATTGTATGTTTACAAGTTACTTCTCACCATAAGAAACCCGTGGTTTAGGTGACAGATTTTAGGTGACATCCAATGCAACAGCTTGTATTTTTATGTTACATTGGACATCAAGATATCAACAATGACATCAATAGTGACATCCAACATAATATCTTGATGTTCCACATAACATAAAAACATGGGCTATTACATTGGATGTCTCCTAAAATTCGTCACCTAAAACACGGGTTTTATATAGTGTCTAATGACCATATCCTTGTTAGCAGTATTTCTAGCTCCATGCACAAATTGGATGGTGTTTAGTGTTTTGGCTACTTTTTCCTTCACCTAAGAGTCACCTAAGAGTCTCTGGTAGGGAAGGGAGTGTACAGATGGGAGTGTACAGTACATCTAGAGGCTTTAGTCAAACTAAACTATGGTCTAAGAGGAATCTAGGCTTTAGGTTCTTCATTTTTGCAAGTTTTTCTCTTTCCTCCCATCCCTACATGAATTGATTCAGAAGCAATTGCACAAAAAACATGAAGCATTGAGTGATCACGCTAGTCACATCTTTGAGGACTAGACAAATTTGCTCTTTCAACATACTTGAAAGTACTTCATCTATTTTGTGTAGCTCCCACAATAAGCAACCATTATCCACCCAATGGATGCCCGGACTCTTATGGGATAAGCATTCTTGCTAATCACATCCTTGAACCCTCCATGACCTGATTGAAAACCTTGTACAAAAATCATGAAGCACCAAGTGATCAACTCTAGCCGCATCCTTGAAGACTAGACAAAATTGTTTATTCAACATACTTGAATGTACTTCATGTGTTTCTTGTAGCTCCCATAGGAAGCTTTTGAAACCATTCATAATCTGCCCATTGGATGTTTGGACTCTTGGGGTTGAGCATTGTAGGATTGTGCTTTCATTGATAGATCACGATAGAGCTTACTGAAGAGATACTACGAGAGCCAAACTGTTCTGAGATAAAATTGTTTTCTCATTCAATGTATTGGATGTTTTCTTATGCAAACAATCTCTCAATTTGTAGATTGTATTTCGCTGTTTCAGAGTTGCACCATTTCCATTTAAAGATGAGTGACTAGAGTCGTTTAGTCAAGGCATGCTTACACCAAATGGTTGCCAAATGAAGGCCAATCAAGTGTTGATTGGAAGAGATGAGTTGCTGTTGGCAATAGGGGTCAGTCAATAGGATACGGGATCAGGTACCTGCCGGTTTTAATTTTCTTTACCTTCATGCATCAAATTTGGAATGCAATCAGCGTTCATGTGTTTCATGTTGTGATGCTTGCGTGCATTTCAGATTCGGATCACGCCAAGTTTCCAAAGGCACCTCTGATTGCTGCAGCGAAAATCACCAATTTGATCAGGGTAATTAACAAACTCTTAGGTCCTGTCATTCCTCTTTATGTCCAAGAATTGGAACAAATACTTCCACGGGAAGGGTATTATGTCAATCTAGTATGAAAGACTTTTGTCATCTTTTATGTTTCCTGTCTTCAAAGGGTTTAGGGTTTAGGGTCTTCAGGAATATGGAATATGGCTCGTTTGAGCTCTAAGATTCAATGCTTCGTAATTGCAGCAAGGTGGTAATTATATTGAGGAGATTCAAACAGGCATGATGGTTTCTCTTGCAAGGAGAATGTCCATGCAACCTCTGGAAGGTGCGCAACCTGAATTGTACTGTATACTCACATCAACAGAATTAGAAACTGATCATCTGAAATGACAAGGTGTGTTTTACTTGTCGCTTTACACGTTCTTGACCGATTATTAAAATCTGTCTTTTTTCTCAGGGGAGCAATTTATCCTTGGAGCGGATGGTAAAGCAATTCCGATATACACTGATGGGTAATCTATCTGAAATTTGCATCAGTCAATTGGCTTCTATCCATTCACATATCCCATTTTTGTATAGTCTGCCTTTTAAACCCCATGAATTATTCCTCGACTGATGATATAAATCACGATGCTTTGCAGACCGCCATCATCTGCAGCTAAATCAACTAGTGAGGTAAACTTCTCCCGAATTTTCTTTTCGACTTGTCTTCTCAAAACCGCAGAATCCTTACCGTCCCAAGAGTTTTGCACATTTCTCTAAATTTCTCTGCTGGAATCTGAGGTGGCAAGTGCGTACAGGGCACCACTCGTCGCACTTCTCCCAAGAAAGACCACGAAGCAGGGACTCCCTCAGGATCCCCCAAGTGGAAGAGTCGCAAGGTACACAATACTTGAGGGTTCTGCTTTCGTCTGAATATTGAAAGTTTGAGGCGTGGAAAAAAAAAATAGATTTTTCATGTAGTGTGCTCATTTTTATTATTCACATTTGTGGTTCTGAGACAGTTGAGTGGGCTGGATGGAATGTGGTGATAGGAAACCAAGACGTATCCTCCTCGAGATGATTCATTGGTAAGTTCAACACACTCATAATCTCCTAAGGAGCAGATGTTCAATTCTGAAGGTGTTTTGAAAAATAATCTGGAAATAGAACGTAAAATATTTGTTATCTCTACCTCAAGGGGAGAGAATCAGCAATTTTTTTTAAATTGTAGAAAGTTTTATACTCAATGAGATGTGTTAAAAAGAGGGATAGTCGCATGTTGGAACGAATATCTCATTCCTGCAAATTGTGTCATGTGGTTCTAGGAATAGTGGCATACTACTATAGTCAAATATGAATTTTCGATTTTTTTCTAATTAATGAAGATTGTTTTTTGAGGACGCATAATAGTATAAAATTCTATTTGGGTTAGACGCTCGCAATTAGCTGTTTGGTCTATCTTTCTGTCGCTGGGTGACTTTGTTTGTGCCGTAACTTGAGCAATATGGAAACTGCAGGTGTTTGGTTGGAAGAAGAAGATACTGGAATTGAGGCTTCGGTTTGAGAGAGAGCTGGAAAATCAGATTGCGGATCGTGCAGACCGTCGTGAACAATGGCGTTCTTCATCTTCATTTTCATCCGAAGTATCTATCGTCCTTCGCTGTCGTTACATTACTTACAACTTGACATCACATGCTTTAGAAGTAGGAATGGAGCCTTCTCTATTTGAGACATTCTTTGAAGTTCTTGCAATTAATATAATTATTAATTACCGCGTGGTATTGACTCTGTCTACCATCTAACGTTTCGTTCTCCTGAACGTGTTCTGGCAGGTAGCAAAGAAGGTGTACAAACTTTTGGACAAATCTCATGGACAAATCATGCCAAACACAACCGGCGTGTGGTATAAACCTTACCCTTACTCTTTATCAAGGCATCAGGTTCTTTGCAGATTTTAGAAACATTTGTGATGGTTTTCTCCCAAGTTACAAAATCACCGTTAGAAGAGGATTTCATAGATTTGGTTCCCAAATAGTTACCAGACATTTGTCAAGAAGTCGCACACTGATTAATAGCAAAGCTTCCGTCCTGTAGTACATTTGTCAATATGCAAAAGCAAAGTTTTCCAAGAGTTGTACAATAGCAATTAGTGAATATAGTGAACTAAGAATCTTGGTGTCAAATCACCATGCACTATAAGAAACCCATGTTTTCCAAGGTCTAAGTATGTGGATTTTGTTGGACATCCAATGTAACAACCCATGTTTTTATATCAATAGTGACATCCAATACAACATGAAGATGTTACATTGGACGTCATTGTTGACATAAAAACACGGGTTGTTACATTGGATGTCCAACAAAATCCATTTGCTCAGACATGGGTTTCTTGTAGTGCATGGAAGGTTCTTACATTGACGATGTTGAAAACTTTGCTTATGATGCAACAGGAAAGAGGCAAAGGACAATTACAATGCCACTCAAGTTCACCATACATCGGCATCAGAGTTTAAGGTGTTTAGTATCGATCGATTCTATGACCGTGTATGCACATTCACCGTGAATCAGCCCATGGCGGACCCATTGCTGGATGTTCTCATCTTCTTTCTAAAAGAGTACGCACTAATCTTTCGCTACTAGATTCTATTACTTCTGTTCATTTTGTTTGAATGTATGATAGAATCATGTTAAAGAATTAGACCTACTTGCAAGGCTTAACCAATAGCATCTTGCCTAAACTATACATGGTCTGAGCATGGGTCAATTTTGAGTATGTAATTAGCACTTTTAAATTTTTTAGTTTTTTCATATAGTGTCCATAAATATACATATGCTCACATGCTTCGGAATTGACTTCCAATTGCCAACAAGATTGAATAGAAATTAGGGTAATCTACTAACAAGAACTATGTGCAAAATGCTTATTTGGACACATATTGATGTATATGGTGATCTTTTCACATTCTACCTCCTAGCTCAAATTTGCAAGTTGACTTGAAGAAGATTTTTCGGGGATTTGAAAAAGCTGATATTTTTGAGGAATGTAACAATGACTCACTTGCTCAAAAATTATCAGCTATATTCAATAAACTAATGGGTTTAGCATAGCAGATTCCTGTTTGTGTAAAAACTTCGTGGAGGTTACCTTGCTTTTCTAGAGGGCACTTGTACATATGTTTTGGTTGATTGAATTATTGTTAACAGAAGCATTTGTGTTTCCGTTGTTGTAAAGGTGGCTTGAGAACGGAGGAAGAATGAAAAAAAGCTTGCTCAAACACCTCTGTGCAAGCTTGGCCAGACTTCCTGGTAAGATGAATTCCACACCCATCAGGTTCTGATTGCTGTACTGTATTTGCAAAAATGGGATGCAAATTTTTTGTATGTATGTTTTAACATACAAAACATGATGGTTTGGATGCAATTTTTTTTTATGTAAGTTTTAACATACAAAACATGATGGCTTGGATGCAATTTCTTTTTTATGTAAGTTAACATACAAAACATGATGGGTTTTAGTATAAATATTTGGACAGTGTTTTGTTTTTTAAGGAATTTTGGACATACGTTATGTAGGGATTCTGATTCATGACACTGTTCCTAAAACCACCCCTGTTTTTACTGCGGTTTTCTCTTGGTTGGCTTTTATAGTGTTGTCCTTTTCTTGTTGATTTGTTTGTGTCAGAGGAAATTATGGTTCTGGGGCGGATGGCATGTGTGATGCCAGTGCTGCAATTCATCTGTAAGGAGCTCCACATCACGTCGGCTCAGTTCAAAAACATTCTCAGAGACACACGGTTGGACAGATGCCACCTTGGATGAACCTTAGCTTTTTTTCAGTCGGCACTCAAAAGGAGTGGAGCCAACTCACAAGCAAACCATGATTGTGTGTGTCAATTGTCATGATTGTGGCGTGCCAACGAGGTCTGATATTTTGGTCGCTCGTAGAAAATTTGGAGGTTATATGCAAAAAAAAAGGTTTTGGAGCTCAGAGTTTCAATTGGTAGATTTTTCAAAGTCCTTATCTTAATTTTTAACCCCTAACAAATCAAACACTTGGGTTTTTTTGGGCCACATAGCGATTTTGGGCAGCTCACTACGAACGAATGTTTTTGTTGGTGGTGTTGAAATTTTCATACAACATGTGCCTGAGGAATAGCTTTAAGGCCCAACAATTTTCATAACTTTTGACTACATGGTTAAAAAATTATTGTATGATATGCAGTTTTCATTGATCTTCGGCCAGCTCAAAAAATTCTTAAATTTTTTTTTTTTTTAAAATGAAACTTTTAAATTGGTTTTCAAGATTTATGTATATGTGAAAAGCTTTGGATCATTCCATTTTGATTAATGAGATGAAAGTTATGAAGACTTCTAGTTTGTGGGTAG
This sequence comes from Antitrichia curtipendula, assembly GCA_951230915.1. Classification (NCBI taxonomy): domain Eukaryota; kingdom Viridiplantae; phylum Streptophyta; class Bryopsida; order Hypnales; family Leucodontaceae; genus Antitrichia; species Antitrichia curtipendula. The sequence goes on along the minus strand of OX579638.1, from coordinate 25,476,660 downwards.
TTATGGAATCTCTATTCTAAAATAACCTTTGAAGTCCTTTATTTGAATTCAGTTTTCAATATTTTGAGAAAAAAAAATAGAACCATAGGATGTAGATTGCTTATTACAACATTTCACCCATTGGAATTGGCAATTTTTAACTCCATAATTAAAATTTTAATAATTTAATATTTTGAATCATTTTACTATTATTTTTCTTATATATTGTACAATTCCAAATTATCTGAAAATTTTCAAACATATAGCCAACTTGTCTTGAAGAATTAATTCAAAGAAGCACCACCATTTTGGACATTTTTTCATATAAATGTGACCTAGTAAAGTGTACTTGCTTAGTTTTCGTAGGGCCAAAAAAAAACCTCTAAGATTTGATACTTCTAAATTTTTTTGTCAATTTAAGCGCAAAATTGATTGTTATTATCCAAACATTAGGGGGGCAGAGATATTTGGAGGGTCGCAGGAAATGCTTTAATAATTTTGCAATTGACTTTTTATTATCAATGAGACTATTTGGTAATAATGTGAAGCCCAACGTGTGTTACTCCAATTAATTTAAGACTCCTAACATATATTTCAAACATGATATCAAATTTTGGAGTAGTAGATTCTTACATCTTTTAACCTTTGAAGGGCTTGAAAATCCTTTGTAATCGTATAATATATTCTCCATTTGGTGGTATTTGATCAGAAAAATATTGATCAAATACTTTTTAGTATGAAGTAAATTAATAATCATGATAGTATATAAACAACAATGTATCACAATGCATATATTAAACCACAATTGAAAAGTTATAAGGCTAAATATGAGTTGCATAGAAGGACCCCAAAGGCCTTTCGAGTGTTTAGCTTAGGTTGAAATTGAAGGTGTATGGGGAAATAGATAATGATTCAACAACATGTTGCATCAACATTTTAGTTATCAAATTATCACAATTATACAACATTGTTTTGGTTTTGGTTTTGGGTTGTTTAATTACACAACATTGTTAATTTCCAAAAGATAGAGTGAAGAAACATGAACTTGAAATACTAACCTCGAAACATCAAATGAAGTTTGCTCCTACTCTAGCAGTGTGCTTGTACTTGTATTTCCTATCTACAATCAAAGTGGACTCTAATAGTTCACATGAACTAAGGTAGTATGCTCTAAAGTATTATTCAAGGGTTGGTCTGCCTTTTTCACATGTTTTCGTGGACAAAAGTGTTTTTAGATCATTTTTCAGAGAAAGATCATGTTTACCAAAATCCAAACCCTTTTGAGCTCATTCTAAAGAAAAGTCATCCAAAACAAGATCTACATAACTCGATCTTAGAAATTGGTGGTGGAGACATTCCTAAAGCTACGGACTACATGACAAATCCTTTGACCATACCGTTGAAGAGATTATATTAGTTCAACATGGCAATCTTTTCGTTTTGGAAGGCCATAATTGAGGCGTTGGGGTGCTAGGGGTTAACATGTAATGAATGGACTTGCCAAAACATTTGCCCTTGTCTTCATGGTGTGGGATTTGCGTTTTAGAATATTAAGAAGATGTATTTGAATGTGCAAGAAAGCTCCTCCTGACTATTTGGATAAACTCATAAAGTATCAATTCATAGCAATGCACAAACTTTGAGATTTTTTTTATAAGTTTGCTATGTCAATATCATGAATTGATGTACACATGGAACAATTGGCTTAAAAACATTGTACACTTGGTTCATACAAGGAAAGTGGTATGTGTATATATTAAATGTGGATTGATTGCATGGATGTGAAAACAGTGACTTAGTGGCATGTGGAAGAAACCTTTGTTTCTAAACTGTAGCATCCAATTTGTTTGACGTATATTTAACTCTTTAAAGAAGAACATCTATTCTTTTTAGGGCATGAGAAGAACGAGTGGATTTAGGATTTAAGTGGTTTGTTGGTGAAAAATGTACAATAATATATGTGTTATGGTAGTCACCATTTTTTTGACAATGTTGTCACCTCACTCATATATAGTATGCAATCATGTCTTGGTGCTTGAAACATTTAACACATTTGAAGGATTCTAGCACTGGCGATTTCCGTTAGAGTAATCTATTACTAAGTAAATGTTACTAAAACCCATAATTGTATTTGTAAGCTTTGATTTTCTAATCACACATTAGCAAATTGTGACAAAATTAGGTGAAGTCCAAATATTTTGTTTGAATACCCCACCTTTGAGGTCTTGCCGTCTACACACCATGACAATAGTCTATACTAATTATTTAATTTTCACAAACAAATAAGCACTTCATTAATACAATTATCAATCCAAAGTTTAGACTTCTAAGGTAGAGATACCCAATTTTGTAGCCACAATCTATTTTGTACCCATGTACTGAGTCCCATGGAGGGACCAAAGAAGCATGTAGCAATACAACCACTATTGACGTCTCCTAAAACCACCACAAATTTCACTTAGAACTATCAATGGGAGTTGAAGGGTTCTTTGAGGCAACCAATGGAATTTGAAGCATCTTTAACTTCAAGGGTGACCATTTATGAAGGGGAATTGAATAACTTCAAGGGTGATAAGTATGCATTTAACTTTGAAAATTCATAGAATATTATGTGAGTCTTAGAAAAATACGAAACAACTTGAATTGAGTTTCTCACAAGAAGGTCAACAATTTCACATGAATATTGTGTTGTTTTGACAACCAAATAATCCAGGGTTGAAAAAGTGGAGTAGTTCTTGAGCCCCCTCCAAATGCGCCAATTGATCCTAAACTACCACCTTCAATGTATACATATCCAAAACCAATTATATACCTATGTGGAAAAAACTATTATTGAGAACCAAACTTTGTTCCTTCGTAACTTTTGCGTACGATATCCAAATGTCATGTCATTTAGTGCATTAGAACCTCCTTTCACTTGCCAATAAGAAAATATCAAGAAATTTGACCAGTCTAATAATAATAACAACCGGGCACAGAAGTAAGTAAAACAGTGGCGGTTTGGGGGATAATCACTGTTACCCACCTTACTGCACTGGCCAAGTGGCACTTTTATTTACACTCTAACTTATCAGATTTCCAATTATGGTGGGCTCAAGTGCTCAACTACCAATTGAAAATCAAAAGTTAGTTAGCTACTTTACACCGTTAGTAAGTTGGCCACCAAATTAGGCCGGCCACTGGAATCTGGGCCAACTTTGGCGGTAGTTTACGTAGAAAGTTCACATTGGGTTAACTGAAGTTATGACCTTTAAACTTGGAATTAAAGGGATCTGTGCCCCCCCCCCAACGGTCCAATTTTTGAATTTCAAGGTCAGTGATTTTACAACTCAGAAGTTACGAAAACTAAAACGAAATTTGAAAGGGAATCTTCAGTCAGTCAGCAAGAGTTTTTTGGGGTTGTTTAATGGATGAGAAGTTCACTATTTTTCACCTTTAAAGTGAATGTCTAGAATAACATTGTTTACCAATGAGGCAAGGGTACCTTTTGCATCCTTGAAAAGGGGGACCCCTATAATGAATAAAATTGTTTTAGTGATGGCTCTTCAACCAACGTCAATCCTTGAGTTAATTAGAAAGTCCCTCCTAGGCATTCAAGGAGGCTTAAGGTAAAACAACCCATTATGGTCATAATTAGGAGTTTGACCTCATCTAGTTGCTAAAAAGTTTCAATTTTTTTTTCCATGGTAGTACAAGTGTGAGAAATAGTGAGAGCAATCAAAATTATGTTTTTTTTGACAAAGTATGAATTTGCTATGAATTTTTGAAGTGTTTAATGCATCATAGTCCAAAAGAGGTTGTAGACTACCTTTCTACCAACAAAATTTGAATCCATTGTGCTCATTTTGCACACTTATAGCAGTCATAGTATTTTCTAGTATGGAAGGCCTAAAAAGTCAATTCTTACAATGAATTAACACTAAAAAGTTGGAAGTTCCTAATGAAGTCACTAACTACTCCATTACTATTATGTAAGGCATGCATTGAAACCAAAATCTCACAAACTGAAACCCCCCGTAATGGAACTGTGAATCATGTAACCACAATGGGTTGTTCTACCTTAATACTTTTCCAGCATGAGGAGGACCATTGCTTAAATATGCAATGTTATAATCTATACACATACCTTTCCTAATTGCATCTATTATTTGTAGATAATAGAATATTGTATTATTAACATCTACAACACATAGGCACATTTTGGGCACAGATTGTGAAAACTACCACTTTTTAGGGCAGTGAGAAAAAATAGAAATAAAAAAATTTCTTTCAAAATTCAACCATACAAATTTGTACTAGACTACTATGGGAATGTGTGGAATTTAAAATAAAATAAAACTTTGATCTCACAAATTGAAATATTATAACATTTGAAATTAGAAGATTTTTTTTTATGATCTTGCCCAACAGGACCTTAACTCCTCCTACAATGAGATTTTACACTATACATAGTTATTTTTTTGACATTTGCATCTTGTATCATGTAAGTTTCATACCTTCCAAGTTTCAAAAATTATAGGAGGAGTTTTGCTTATCCTATTCAAAGCTACCATGGTTGCCCTTGAAGTTCAAGGTTACATAACTTTTGATCCAAGCACTCAATTAGAACAAAATTATATTCCCACTAAAGGGTTACATGTTCACAACTTGTAGAAAAATTTGAAGAACATCCATTAAAAGATGACTCTGAACACACATGTCCAAGTTCACTTGCGTACATTCAACTGTCATTCAGTCCTTTAGGGGTTAAGTGCATGGTGTCCTAACGTACTACGATTGTGATTTCATCCATTTTGATGCTTATGTATTCATCCTTGATACTTTCATTGAAATTTTAGAAATACTCTGAAGTTTAAAATTTAACTTTAGCAAACTAAAGAAAATACTACATTTCTAATGCAATAGAGAGGAAGTACAAATATTGTAACATTTGTATTATTCATACTTTGTAAATGCTGAATTCTTGTATTTTTTAGATTTCCTTCATATAGTATACAAAATTTGATTGGACAATTTCTATGTGTAAAATTGTGATTATATATTAATGTATGTTTAGAAGTCCACTTGCTCCTCTAAGGCAATGAAATTAGAAAAAGGTTGACAATAGTATTAGATGAATTGAATAATTTTCACCCACATTCTAGATGTTTCATTTATATTCATACATATTGACAGCATCATAACTACCGTATGTGGTTACCACATACATCTTGCAAAAGTTATATACACCCATTTGAGTACATTATAATTTTCAAGATGCTACATAGGATTTAAAAACACTCTCAATTATTGGCAACATGTCATGTCACGTGGGCAGTAAAGCATTATTAGTTTTAATTAATTAAGTTACACCAGGAATATATTTAGAAGATCATTTTTTGCACCACCTTTGAATATTTGGAAAATAAAATTTTATAAACAAGTAAATATGGCACATTTTTTGAACCTGCATTAGTCCTTTAAGATCTACATTGATCCCCCCCCTTAAACATTTGTAATTCAAGTTCAATCGCTTTGTTTGAAAAGAAAAAGAAAAGAAGGTGGAAATATGGTTAGCATAGATCAAGGAAATGACTCACAATTGGTCTCATTGATTGGATGGGTTTTTTTGTGACCATTTCTCCAGTGAAAAAATTTATTTAATAAAAAGCTCATTTTTCTAGTGAATTTTACATGATAATCTAAAAGCATCCAAATAAGCAATCGAGTATTGTTTCAATACTAAATTATCTAATATTTTGTTGGACATTTTTGGAAGTTAAAATAATATTTTAAATTATTTCCTTCTGCTTTTTTGGGACACCATATGAAAAAACTACGAGTTTTGAATTTGTTGAAAATATGCATATCCCAAGCCAATTCTAGGCTCTAGACTTATGAATATAGACACTACTTTTTAGAAAAATATGTGTAGGGGTCACTTTTAGAAAGCGATTAGAATTAGCTTTAGGTACTTAGTGTTACACCTTAGCATACCTTCTAAGATTATGTCAATCTTGTTCTTCTTGCAATGGCAATTCATAACATTATGTAACATTTGACATGGATTGCCAAGAATATAAGTTCAAATCAAGGAATCACCCTTTTGTAATCCCTCAAACTTAGGACACCTCATGTATTAAGAAACATTAGATTATTTCTTAGATATTTGGGCTTCCTAAAGTTCCAATGCCTTATTTATATTAAAAATACACTCAAAACCACCATTTCTATTGCAAAGTGCAAAAAACTTAAATTTTTTTTTGCATATCTAACAATGGGATCTTTCATTAGACTAGTACATAAATGTGTAAAAAAAAATTTAGAAACCTTTGACCGTATAAATTGCAAGATATTTGCATTTAAAGTGAAGAATAAAAGTTTTTTTGTATCTTACTTGACTAGATTTTTTGGGCTTTGAATCATCTTAATTTAAGTTTTTTACACTAGTGATTTTGAATTTCTAACTTTTGATGTTGAAGAATTGAGTTGAGAGTCTATAATTTTTTTTAAAACACTTAATTTTCACTCATTAAGAAATATTTAAGTATATGAAAGAAAACTAAATTATTATAGCTCTAAAATAGAATTGGAATACACTAATCTCAACGGTGAGATTTTCCTAGTTAACTATGTGAATTTTTTTTTAATTGTGAAAATTGATTTCAGAAATGAATCTATGATTTATTTTTTCAAGAAGATTTTTTTTGAAGGGGGGGTCACCTTCTGCACCTAAGAAAAGGACTTTTTGTGCCATAACTTTTTCTCCTAGACACCAATTGAAACAAAACTTATATTCCTAGAAAGCTAATGTGTTTTTCTATTTTCAAAAAAAATTCAGAAAATCATAATAAATATTGAGAATGTAGGAGCGTGTTCCAAATCCATTTTGTGCCTTGAGGGGACAATGAGACTTTAGAGGTCAAGTTAAGTAGGATCCTATACAACTATTGAATGATATTATGTTGTTAGACATATATACCATTAATTTTAAAGTTATACTATTTTTTAATTGCTTTTAAGAAAATAATTGTTGATGGCCTTTTGTGAGAGATTGATACTCAAAGAGGACGAACAATATTTTGCCAAAAGTAATACAATTTTTTTAGGAAATAGTTGATGACATGTTATCACCACTTTCACCAAATCAACAAGTAAAGTGTCTACAAATTCTTAGGACTAGATCGCTTTTTTTATGCGTATCCACACTTATAGATAAATCATTTAGATTTCATCCATGTTTTGTATATATCATCCATTATATCATCCATATATATAGATGTGAACAACTTCATCATTCCAACAAAGATTGTATTCTACACTACGTTAAAAAATGAAAAAATTATGTGGGTTGGTTTCTAAGGGACAATGTCTCTTGATGTGAGGCTCAAAATTTTGTAGTGCAAGGTGGGTACTCCCCAAATTGTACCTTGCCTAAATACCACCATCATCACTATGTACACATCCCCCAAATCAATATGTATGTATGAGACTCCATACACATCTCCCAAATCAGTATGTATGTATGTACAAGAAACTATTTTAGAACCTCTAGCTACCAAAAAAAACTTTATCCCTTTATAACTTTTGCATTTGCTATCCAAATGCCCTATTCTATGGTGTATTGGAACTTACCTCCTTTCACTTGCCAACAAGAAAACGTAAAACTTTCAACAATATAATAATATCAATAACTAGGCACAAAAGCACAAAGTGGCGGTTTGGGGGGCTACCTACTTTAAAAGACATCCCTCTCGTGAACAAAATTGTCTTCCATGCCTGCTCAACAAACTCCAATTCTAGAATCAACAACTAAATCCCTCGCATGCATCTAACAAAACCATACTATGGTAACAAGTTCAGAAATCGCCCACCTAAGAGTTGAAAGTGAATTTTGGGGAGCCGAAGCTTCTTGAAATAATATTCAGTAAATTTTCCTTGAAAGACAAGTGGAATTGGCATCTAACCCAAGTCGTTTCATATTTTTTGGGGGAGCTTTGTAGAATTAGTTATAAAATTTTGAAGTTAAAATGACATAGAGCTCTGTCCACCTCCTAAAATGTACATTGTTGAAGGCTATGAAAAAGCAACATGTACACATAGTATACATTTGAGGATGTGGGCAGTTTTAGAGCTTGTGCAATTTCAGAGCCTGTTACCATACATCCTCCCCCCCCTCCTCGGAACTTTGGCCCTTCCTAACTTTCACATCCAATATCCAAATGCCGCATTCTCCAGTGCATTGGAACCTCCCTCCTCCCACTTGCCAATAAGAAAGCCTACAAAAATTCGACCGGTGTAATAATAGTACTAACACGGCACAGTAGCACAAACAAAGCGTCGTTTTTGGGTGCGTTTTTATTCAACCCACCTCATCCATCCATTTATCTTTTTAAATATTTTTCTTGCACCAATTTAAAAAAAAAAAAGGACTGGTCGTCGTTGTCCCCAGTACTTCCCTAGTCCGCACTGGGGCCAGTGGAGGAGATGATTGGGGATTTAGTGTGCAAGGCTCTGTGTCTGTTGCCCCTGCCACTGAGATGCTGCTGCCGCTGCTGCTCCTGCTGCTTGAATGTGCTTGGGTTCAGTTGGTTCTCAGTGGCAGCCCATTAACTTACTGTTCCCAAGGCTAGGCTGTGCTGTTCCCGCATTCTCCCCCTCTCTCTCCCTCTCTGGCTCCAGTTGGGCACACCTCTGTCCTGACACAAACCGCAGAAATCATTAGCAGCAGGCTGTTCCCCCCTCCCGACATAACAGAGGAGCACAGTGAGCCTCGCTTCTCTTCTGTTTGGTACGTTTGGTTTGTCCGTCCGTCCGTAGCTGGGAATTAGGAACATGATGAACGGCGCGAGAGCGCGAGCGAGGAGGAGGAGGACGTGGCATGTGTATGGGAGTACTGCTGGACGCACATAGGACACTCACCTTGCAATCATGACGACGACGACGACGGATGCCACCTATGCAAACAAAACCACCCGGGGGGAGGGGTGGGGTAGTAACTTACTGGGGGTACCATGTATTAGATAACCGATGAGCTGCGCTAGCGGCAGATAGGTTATCATACAATTAGGTCTTAGTTGAATTATGAATTTTGCAGTCGGTTTTTTTCACTATATTGGTATTATGGGTATTTTGGGGACCAACAAAAAAAATTAAAGGGACTTGTTGTGGAATATTGTAGATGTTTGAAATGTGATGTACAACATTTGTACATTTCAATGGCTATCGATGTACAGAAATGGTACATGTTTTGTGTAGTGTGTCATGTTGATTGATTTAGTATGGGTCCCCTTGATATCCCCTATTCGGTGTAGAAAGTTCAGCAGCTTCAGAAAGCTCTGATTAGCGTGCTGGAAAATGAACTGATTTTCAAACCGCAAATTGCGTTGGAATTGCAATGAAGTGCACTTCAACTTCGTAACAAGTGAGAAATGAAAAAATGATGCAACAATTTGGATTCCTTTTTTATATACACTATCTACCATTTCATAGGGGAACCTTGAGAGGGTAGTCAAAGTTTTTTTTGCATTTGGGTGAAGAACAAGCAAGAGATCATACAAGCAATTCAAATGGTATGGGAATACATATCTTTTAAGCACTTGGGAATAACAAGTAACGTGAGAAGTAGGAAAGAAAAAAAAATTGATGGCTTCTTGATCATAGTTTGGATTTTCATTTCTAGCCAACTCAAACTATGGTTGAGAGTCCGTTGCCATGTAGTTGTTTTGCTACCATATTGTCAGTTTGGAGGGCGACAGCCTTTGGATTGTGCCATCTAGTGTGAAGGGTCAAGAGGCCGAGATTTCAAGAATTATTGGATTCATGAAATGAAATCTGATTGGTGGAAATCGACAAATTCTTGTCCCTTTGTTGTAGTATGAAGTGGCCCTAAATTTATACACAAGACCAGACATGAACCTCTTGAGTGGACGGGAATGGGTGTGTTTGCCCTCAAGGTAAACTATCCCATTCTAGTCTAAACTCCCATTTTAGACATCAAAGGAAAGTCCAATTCTAAATTGTTTGCACTGGAAAACAAAAAATACAAATGAAGGAATTAATTTCTTACTTTACGAATGGATAGAATCTATGCCTTAATTACACATTCTCATCAGTTCACTACGAGTTAGCTTCAAATCAATGCAAATCAGTTCATTATGGTAATAGAAACTAAGGTAGTGTGCTCTAATAGCGCCCATCTTCTTGAAACCGCCCCTATTTTCAGGTGAAGAATGGAGATGGGGTGATCCTTAAATGGACCAGTTTAGCAATTGAATGCATTGAGGAAAAATTGTTTTTCTATTGCAAGAGCCAATCATTGTCTTTGATTTCTGCACATCTCTTTACAAGTTGCAAGTGGACAGATTTTGGAAGACCTATGGTCACAAATAGGTGCCTATGCCCTGAATCTTTGAAAATTCATAAGTAACTCAAAAATGCTTGGAAAAATACAAAACCACTTGTGTTAGGTACCACATCTATTTTTCTTTCTCTGAAAAATGATCTAAAAATATTTTTGTCCATGAAAGCCTGTGAAAAAGGCGGACCAGCCCTTAAATGGTTGCTTTTAAGAGCATACTACCTTAGTAGTTGAAATCATTATAGATTGGATTGACTATGCATTAAGTTGGACATGGGTTAGTAGAAGCCCTTTAATTATAGTGTTTTTTTTTTTTACAATTACAAGCATGTCTACAGGTTGGAATGGGATATCCAAGACATCAACCTTCTACATATTCTAAAAAAATCACACGATGTCCAAAAATTATTTTTTCAATTGTAACATTGCTTTTTGTTGCTCGTCTACCACTGAAATTTATTCCCACATTTGGTAGATAGCTGTATCATCATACTGCACTAGACATTCACTGTCTGTAATGGGGTTGGTTCACCTAATATCAAGTCTGAAAATTTCAAAAATTTCAACAATGAGGGGGGTCAGTTCAGTTCCCTCCCAATTGCTATCGTTCAATTCGACATTTTTCAAAGTCATGAAATAATCACCAAATTGGCAGAGAATTTAACAAACAGACAGACTGAATTAAGGCAGAAGTCAGCTTCAATCACAAGTTTGAAATCTCATTACACAACTTACAGTGATTCGTGGAAACCATTACAGCATGACAATATGGGATGCTTCACACCTAGAGGCTGGGCCATTTCCAGCCTAGAGGTGGGGACTATTCTTTTCAAGTTTGATTGCACAAATTTCAGCCTTTCGTGCAATCACAAGTGAGGATTTCGGGCCTTTTATACAACAAATTGATCCGACCTCTGAGTGTATAGTGTCCCTAAGTAAACATTTGTCCATTAATCCAAGGCCCATCAAAAGCTTTACTTTATGGCCATACCTTCACCACTTCAATCCACATTATATATTCATCATACACAATACATGGATAAGTTTATGTTAATTAGTGTGCTGCTACTAGGCAGACATCATATTGGCTAGTGTGCCTTGTATTGTTGCCACGTCAAAAGTGAAAGTAAATAGTAAATTTTTTAATTCATAAAAAAACTTTGAAATTCAGTAACTCTCACATCGTAGGTGCAAACGCCACAAAACAAAGCCTGTGCACCCACATCCATATTTTATGGTACCTTGAAGATAAAGGTAACTGAAGGTGCACCCTATTAGGGCCTTTGATTTTTGATGAGGTGCCCTGGAGGTTCAGTCCGTTAGAGAAATATCAAATTATATTTCGTCATTGGGAAACAATATTAAAAGTTAATGAGACATGGAATCATAAATTTTCAGATGGCCACAGTTTCTGTTTGAATGGTTACAATTTGAGGCTCCCAAGTTGTAGTTGTTGCACTAAGTTAGAAGACCAGAGTACTAGGAAGAAAGCCATGCAACTCTACTTTTTAAACTTTGAATTTTTGTTATTAATTGAAAAAATAGAAACCTCGTGACATATTTGAGCATGTTATAAGGTAAACCAGCCTATGACAGGCAGATTGACTAGTTTGCTATGTTGATAGTTTTGAAAACTGAAAATTTTTTCTCCAGAGAAAGACAAACATGAAAAATGGGAAGAGCAATTGAAATATCATTTTTTGAACAAAGTATGAATTTGTTACAAATTTTTGAAGTTAACTAGGCAAATGGCTCAAGACAGTCTGTAGACTATCCCATAACCATCAAAAACTATATCCATGGTGGTCATCAAACCACCTAATGCAGTAATAATATTTCCTAAAGTAGTTGAAATATTTTCTAAGATAGATATGTCAGAAAAGAATTAGAAAAGGTAGTTCATACAATGAATTACAATAGAAAGGTACAAGTTCCTAAAACACTTTCTAACATCTCCATCACCATCATGCAAGACACTGATTCCAACCATTATCCTACCTAATGAAGTCTTGTTAACATTAATTAGAAAAAACCTGGCATGGATTGATGGGAAACTGTAATGGACCTTTCTCTAGATGTCTGCATTAGGCACTTTGCCTGTCATAGGCAGGTTTACCTTAGTACACAAGACATACTTCACTTGTTGCTTAATTTTTATTATATATATGTATATATACATTCTGGTTACTTTTATCTTTTTGAAGCCATTTTTTAAGAAACTAGATTGACACATTATTTTCCTACTTAGTTGAAAGAATGAATATTCTCTATAGAATCATGTGTAAAAAAATCGTGAATTTAAGAGTATTATTAAAAAGAATATCAAAATTTGAAGATCTAACTTCAAAATTGCACAAAATTCTTTATTTTTCTTTGAGAAAAAATGAAATGATTGTTGGACACACAAATATTAATATGAACATGATCAAGATCAATAATGACTATTAAGCACAAATTTTTGTAAGTTATTAAAATATCACCTATATATTTGTAAAATTATAGTGCATATGTAAGTTGTACAAGATTTCCCCCCTCCTCCTTCCATAATTCCTTGTTCACAACACTATTAGAAATTTAGATTGTGTAGACTAGGAAATGACTAGAAATAGATCCATTAGCAGTCAAATTAGTCATATAGATCTTCCTTTGGGTCATTTCCCTAGTGTATGCAACCCAAATTTGTATCAATGCAACATGGTATTTAATACAGCATCCCAAGGATATTTGAAACAATTTTGATTTTGGGGTTGAAACAAATACCGTAAACACAACTTTCATTGACACCAAGGTGACACAAGCCAAAATATGTCTTTCCAAAAGAGTAAACGTGAAGTGGTATAAGGTCTAAATTAGGAAAGATATGCATTGACAGTGAATCTTTCATAGAGTGGAACAATTCTACCAATGCCATCAATTACCCAATTCCAACATCTATTGAACCTTCTCAATTGCGTCAACCGCCCACCCATTAAGGTAATATGCTCTTAAAGCGACCATTTAAGGGGTGGTCCTCCTTTTTTCACAAGCTTCTACAGGCAAAAATACTTTTAGAGCATTTTTCAGAGAAAGAAAAATAGATGTGGAACCTAACACAACGTGGTTTTGTATTCTTCCAAGCATTTTTGAATTACTTATAAATTGTCAAAGATTTTGGGGCATAGCCACTTATTTGTGAACATAGGTCTTCCCAAATCCGTCCACTTGCAACTTGTAAAGAGATGTGCAGAAATCGAAGACAACAATTGGCTCTTGCAATAGAAAAAACAAATTTTCCTCAATGCATTCAATTGCTAAACTGGTCCATTTAAGGATCACCCCATCTCCATTCTCCACCTAAAAAATAGGAGCGGTTTGAAGAAGATAGGCGCTCCTAGAGCACACCACCTTACCACAATCTCAACAACCCTTTTGCATCATGACAGTGCACATGGGAAGGCGGAACACATCACCATGGAGGGGCTGAGCATGAAGTCTACCCACGCTTTACCAATTTCAGTCCAACAAACTTTGAATAATCACAAAAAATTCATTTCTCATCGGAATGTCTCGATTCTACTTGCGAATGACTTCTTTCAAACTTCTCAATCTCTGATAAGGTAACAAGTCTAGAAATCGCCCACGTAAGAGCTGAAACTGAATTTTGGAAAGGCGAAACTTCTTGAAGTATTTTTCAGTAAATTTTCCTTGAAAGAGAAGTGGATTTGACATCTAATCTAAGTTGTTTCATATTTTTTGGATCTTTTTGAAATTAGTTATGAAATTTTGAAGTTGAATTGACATAAAGCTCTAAAATCGTCCACCCTTGAAAAGTACACTGTTTGTACATCAGTGAAAGCTATGAAAAAACAACATGTACAAATCGTGTACATTTTATAAGTGGACGGTTCTTAATGCCCAAACTATTCTCGAGCCTTCTACCTTAAACATGTCTTTGAATTGTAAAATAGCTTGTCCTCCAAGGTAAGGTAGGAATCTCATAAACCGACCATCTAAGAGCTGTTTGCCATTTCGGGGAAGCTAAACTGCTTGAAACAATTTTCAGTAAATTTTGGTAGGAAGAAAAATGGAATTTGCATCTAACCCAAGTCGTTTTATATTTTTTGGACCTTTGTGGAATTAGTTATGAATTTTTGAAGTTGAGATCCAGTGGTCACTAAAAGCGACCACCCCTTGAAATGTACACTGTTGGTACATGGAAGAAAGTAATATGTACCTCTGGACCATGATCGGTTTTACAGCCCGGTCGGTTTATGAGCCTCCTACCTTACACAGATTGGAAATCTAGGGGGTCATATATTTATTAAGATCGTTGGAAGTCGCCGGAAACTCTTGTTGAAAGAAACGAAGTACCTGTCGCGTTTCCCTGGTAAGTACGTCATTAGGGAGTTCAATGAACACCCGTCATTGCTGGCTTCTGGCGTAAGAAACACTTGATGAAATTGATGGTACCTTACAGACAATTGACTTACGGAAACTTAACTCAACGTAGCGGCAGTGTCAAGCAATGTTCGTAAGGTAGGGACACCCCCAAAGCGACACTTTTCCTGCTACATCATAAGTAGTTAATATTATTAGAGTCGTCAAAATTTCATATATATTTTTTTTGTTCAGTTGGCAACTGAAAGAGGGTTACAGTAAATGTTTGATTTTGATGATCCATACAAAAGTTACAAAGCAACAAAGGTTGTTTGGGTACATATTCTAAAATTGTTCTTCAATGGAGGTAGATAATTGATTAATTCAATGTACAGATGATGAAGGTGGTGCTTTGGGGTCAGTGACGCATTTTGGTTATCCCTACCTTAACCCCTAAAGGACTAGCCTGCAGAATTTGGCAACATAAAAAAATTGGGCAGGTACATGTGGCCAGAGATTTACAAGTTTGAGGCTGAAATTTTAATAGAAGTTGTGGACGAGGAGTACCTTTCATTTGAACTAAATTTTATGACATTTGGAAATACGAGTCAAAAGTTATGGCCTCATATGTTACTTTTTTTCTCAGCCGGGCAGTTAGGGCAGATAAAAAGAAATCACTTTTTTCAGAAACAAAAATTTGAAACTGGTTTTCCAGAGCTATCTATACGTGGAAAGCTTTTAATCATTCCATTTTGACCAATGAGTCAAAAGTTATGAGGAGTTTTAGTTTGCGGGCAGTTTTGGAATCTCTACTCTAAAATAAACTTTGAAGTCTTTTATCTTATTCAATTTTCAATATTTTTTGAAAAAAATAAAACCATAGGATGTAGATTGTTTATTACAACATTTCAACCATTGGGATTGTCATTTTTCAATTTCATATCTAAATTCTTAACAATTTAGTATTTTGAATCATTCTCTACTTCATTCTACTTACTATTTTTTTCCTATATGTTGTGCAATTCCAAATGATGTGAAAATTTTCAAGCATGTAGACAACTTGTTTAGGAAAAATAATCCAAAGAAGCACCACCATTTTGGACATTTTTTCATAGAAAAGTGAGCTTTTGAAGTGCAACTGCCCGGTTTTTTGCAGGGGGCAAAAAATGATTTCAGTGATTTTGAATGCTTATATCTTGCAATCCACGTGGTGGAAATTTCTGAAATTTTTACCACATATTCTCAAGTCAGCATACTACAAGATCCTACGGTTACATGAGTCAAAAAAAAGTTTTTTTCAAAAATTTGATACTTGTACTAAAAACGGCAGTTCTTGAGCATTTTCAGTGAAAACATAGTCACGAAACTTTAGGGGTTAAGCATCCCTTAAGCAAGACACAAATGCATTCTTAATTTGTAAGATGATAATGACTCCAATACAGTTTTAATCATTAATCCTTTAATCCCTAAGTATTCAATATAAATATAATAAGATCATTTTTTAAACTCAATACTAAATAGATTAAATTCATCCAACATATCTTTATCAATATTCATAGTAAAGCATTCCTTTTTCTTTCCATGCTCACTCTCTATTTCGTGATTTTTCTTGGAACTTCCTAAATGCATATTAACCCGTAAAGGACTAGCATGCATTTTTTTGGCAATATAAAAATTTTGGGCCGGTATCTATAACTAGAGATTTTCATATTTTTGGCTGAAGTTTTAATAGAAGTTGTGCGCAAGGAATATCTTTCATATGCACTAAATTTAATGACATTTGAAAATACAAGTCAAAAGTTATGGCCTAATATGTTACTTCTTTTCTCAGCCGGGCAATCTGGGCAGATCAGAAAAAATCACTTTTTTCAAAAACAAAAATTTGAAATTGATTTTCTAAAGTTACATATATGTGGAAAGCTTTTAATCATTCCATTTTGACCAATGAGTCAAAAGTTATGAGGAATTTTAGTTTGCGTGTAGTTATGAATTCTCTCCTCTAAGATAAACTTTGAAGTCCTTTATCTTACTTAATTTTCAATATTTTTTGAAAAAAATAAAATCATAGGATGTAGATTGTTTATTACAACATTTCAGCCATTAGGACTGGCATATTCTAATTCCATACCTGAATTCTTAAGAGTTTCATATTTTGAATCATTCTCTACTTCTTTCTACTTACTATTTTTTCCTATATGTTGTGCAATTCCAAATGATGTGAAAATTTTTAAGCATGTAGCCAACTGGTCCAGGAAAAAGAACTCAAAGAAGCACCACCATTTTGGACATTTTTTCATAGAAAATTGAGCTTCTGAAGTGCAGCTGCCCGGTTTTTTGCAAGATAAAAAAAACGATTTCAATGATTTTGAATGCTTATAAGGTAAACCAACCCATTGTGGTCAAATGACCCATAGTGGACACCTACCTCATGACCCCATCATGGTTTTTTCATTTTTTTCAGATTTTGCCTTCAATGCATGTCTTACATGACAGTAATGAAGTAGTTAGTGACTTCATTCGGAACTTCTAATTTTTCACTGAGAATTCATTGTGAGAATTGACTTTTAAGGCTTTCCATGTTAGAAATTTTTTTGACTGCTTTAGGTGAGTCAAATGAGCATGATGGATTCAGATTTTGTTGGATAAAAGGTAGTCTACAGACTCTTATGGGCAAAAATGCATTGAACACTTCAAAAATTTGTAGCAAATTCACATTTTGTCAGAAGAAGATAATTTTAATTGCTCTCATTGTTTCTTGCACTTGTACTATTGTGGAAAAAAAATTAAAAAATTTCAGTAACCACATGATGTCAAGCTCCTTATTTTGACCACTATGAGCTGGTTTACCTTATCTTGCAATCCACGCAGTGGAAATTTCTGAAATTTTTACCACATGTTATCAAGTCAGCATACTACAAGATCCTACGGTTACATGTGTCAAAAAGAAAGTTTTTGAAAAATTTGGTACTTGTACTAAACTTGGCAGTTCTTGAGCGTTTTCAGTGAAATCATAGTCATGGAACTTTACGGATTAAAGAGAAAAATTTATTACAATTTTTTTTGATGAATCTTTATTTAAAATAATAATGCTCAAAACCCATACAAACATTTTATATGCAATGATCAATCTTGAAAATTCATTGTCATAAAAGGATTCTAGCTTCAAATAGAAGCATATATAAATATTAAAATTTTGTACCTAAAATAGCTTGTTTTATTGCGGTATCTTCATATATATTTTGATTCTTTTGAGATTTTGAGATATTAGAAAGAAACCAATTTGAAAAATTAGAAAATAAGTTTCATATTGTTATTTAGAAATAAAATACTTTGATTATTTCTTAAACCAATTTCTTTTAAATGTTTTAAAGTTCATGCATCATTACAAAAAAATTGAGATTGTGAATAGACTTGTGTGGGTATTGCACTTCTACTATCAATAGAAATATTGTATTGAAGAAAAGGGGAAAAAATCAAATAAAGGTACAAATATTGGCTAATTATATAATTTTAAATATTTTTGGTATATCAATAATGCATTATTTTACTATGGTGCATAGACTTGACCTAGGTATTATCCAAGTATACACCCTAAATATTACCATGATAGTTGGCAAAAACTATACCATGGATGGTAGGATATTACCTTGCTAGTTGCATGTATTAATATCAAGGGAGGAGGTTGATATTGGTATTGGTATTGATACTTGTGTCCAACCTTGTATACCCGCACACTACTTTTAATGTGACCCTATGTATATTAACTTTTATTGATTAATAACAACTCTTCTTTGGACTAAATTAAATTTTGAGCATGGATTGTCTAAAATCCAAACCACTACTAATTTAGACAAATAACAAATATAGATGTAGACATGTACATACAAACAATTTTATAACACAATTTTTTTATAAAACTAAACGTTGGTAGAAAACACGCTTGAGTAAACTAAACTTCAAGACCCATGCTTGGTTTGTCTAACTTGTCATATTCAACATTGTTCTATTCTAATTTTGAACAAAGAGTGAGTTTAGTCTACTCAGACATATTTTCTACTAGTAGAAACATAATATTTTCTTTAGTTTGCCCAAACTAGAGAAAATTATTTATCTCAAGAGTGTTTTCAAAATTTGAACGAAATTATGTTGAAGATGAATATGTGATGAAATCATGAAAAAATATCGTGATCCCATGTACTTGCTACAATAGGTAAAGTCCTGACTCCCAAGAGTCTTATTAAACGAGTGAGAAAAGTATTGTTTTTAAGGTGATAATGAAATGTAAGTCGTTGTAATTTTCATTGCAAAGTGAGAGTACAGTACCAAACCAGACTCCAACATGAGTACACAATTCCATGGGAATGGTAAGAGAGTGGACCAAGATTGGGACAAGGGAGGGCCAAAATCGTGACTGTAAGGATACCGTATTTTATTTTTTTATTTTATTTATTTTTTGAAACACATGGACAATTTCCCATTGAAAGGGAGGAGACCGTATTTTTGTATCACATCCTAAGCACATGTTTCAATACAACTTGGCAAATTGCAAAGCCAAATTTGTACTTTTAGGGCCCGGGGAAGATTTCATTTCGCAAAACTCATGACGAAAACAGAACTTCACTTTCAGAGAATTTTGGAGTTGGCAAATCACTTCCTCTTTTTCTCTGGACCCGACTTCTCAATTTTGTACAATTCGTTCTTTTTGAGATCATACTAGATTTATTGTGCAATGCTCGATTTGGGTTTATTGGATTATTCATTTCAGGTGCCTATAAAGGTAGGAGTCTGTTAAAGCAACCCTTTAAGAGATGATTGCATTTTCAGGGAAGCTAGACTCCTTGAAATAATTTTCAGTAAATTTTACTAGGAAGAAGAATGGAATTGACATCTAATCCAAGTCGTTTCATATTTTTTTGACCTTCGCGGAATTAGTTACAAATTTTTGAAGTTGAAACGCAGTGGTTTCTAAAAGCGCCCCCTCCTGAAATGTACGACTTGGGTACATTGAAGAAAGTAAAATGTACCCTGTGTTAGGGGTCGCTTTTACAGAACCCTACCTTATGACTATGTTTCAGATTCTGAGTCCCACTTTTGGTTTTCAAAATATAATTGAAAGAGAGTTGGGAAGCAGGCCTTAACTTATTAGAGAGCTAGCCCATACACTAGTTTCAAGTCTCCAGTTCCAATTCTGTCCAAAAAATGGCTATATGACAAATGTTTTGGGTGTTTTGGCATTAGAAAACTAGGATTTGAAGTATTGAAATTAGCCCAAATGGAAAGGTAGTCGGGCCATTGAGACCAAAATATATTTTGTATAAAATATAAAAAGAAAAATACCAAATAAAGTTCCCCTTGAGTATTCATTTTGTGCACAGTCAATTGTGCTACCTACTTTTGAGTTCTAGCCAATAATATTCAATAAATTATTCTTTTTCACTTTTTGACACATGTTTCCAAGGGCACATGCCACTAGCAGAAGTTTGGCCTTTACATGAGGATGCTCCAAGTCCCGCTACTAATGTTTTGCATAAATCCCTGTTGAGAAATGTCATTTTGTGGGAGGGTTATTTTTTGAAATCTCCTCCCAACATGTGAAATCGGCGTA